>JAODXP020007349.1:0-72041 GCA_027497455.2 Sardinella longiceps | reverse complement strand
ACATTGCAACAAGACAAAGCAGGACATTGGTGATCATTAGGTTGTTATCTCCATGTAACTCACCTATGTGATCCTGATTGAGGCAGATCAGCAACACCATCAGAGCACAAGGGATGAGTGTCATTTTCCTCTTCTTCCTAATTTACTCTATGTGTACTGTATGTGCGTCTTTGTGTGTGCATGTGTGTGTGTGTGTGAGAGAGAGAGAGAGAGAGAGAGAGAGGGAGAGTGGGGGGATGTTTCAGAACAACTCTGGTAACTAATTGATATACTGTTTAAGTGTCTGACTGGTTTTTTTTTTGTTGGGTTTTTTTTTCGTGTTTACGTGTTTCCTTCCTTATATGTGACGTGTATAAGATCAGGTTCAAGCCCATCCTGTTTCTGGTGTGGTCTGTGTGGTTTTCAGAAATGATAGCAGACACATGTTAGTGATGCCTTTCATGGGGTTAATGGAAGAAGAGATGAGATTACAGTAATAAAAGATAGACTAAAATATGTTTCTCCCATTCTGGCATCAGCTGCATTTACAAGTCAGTGGAAGTCTCCTTCATGCATGAAATTTGAAAAGGCTACTCAGTTGAAAGTTGTCTACTCAGATAAGTAAACCACAAACAGCAAATGAATAAGACTGCCATTATGTGTTTTGGTGTGTGTCTGTGTGTGCATGATGGATGGTGTCTATGAGTAGGGTATAGTGGTAGTTTAGGCACCATGTTTTGAGTGAGTTTGAGAGCCTGAGAAAATGACATGACACTGTCACATGTGTTAACCAAAGCTAGTGTTTGGCTGTGGACTTGAGCACAACTAGTGCGTGCGTGTGAGTGTGTGCATGCTCGTGTTTGTGTGTGTGTGTGTGTGGTTTGTTAGGCTTTGGCTTTGTTAGGTCCTCCTGTTCTTTGAGTGGTTGATTGAGTGGAAAACCACATACACCACTTTTGCTTCAGCATACATGGTAAACATACACAAATCCATATATACAGAAACACATGTCATGTCTGCATAAAGGCTTGCATGCATACATGAGTGGCTGCACACTTGGGTCTTGCATGATGTGGCTCACCTCCTGTTTTCTACTTTGTCTTGCCGCATTAATGGTTTTGAGAAGTGATATTGCAGAACTCATGTTATAAAAAAAGAGTCTTTGAGATCTTGTTCAGTGTGTCTGAGATCATGGGAAACATGGGAAACCTACCTATTAGTTTTTTGTTTGTGTCACCATGCTGCAACTTTGACTTAAAGGAGTGACTGACCACAGAGGACTGCAGATCACTGATGCCTATGACATGATCTGCTGTTCTTGCATTCTCACCACCCCCGAAAGACATTCATTCATTCATTCATTCATTCATTAATCCATCTATTTATTTATTTATTTATTTACTATTGCAGAATTAACAGAGGTCCCTTTTTTACTGTATCTTGCTTAGTTGTGTTTCATTGACTCCAGCTTTCTAAGGTTTCTGTTAAAAAGAATGACCACTTTTACAACAATTCTGACATGATGGATATAATAGGCTACTTTATTTATCCGGAAGGAAATTAAGGAAAGATGAAAGCATCATGAATTGAATGTTTAGTTTGTAGTCAGCATGGCTCAGCCACTGATACTATTAGACACTTGGCAGATATGGATCCTGTCCATCCTGCAAGCAAAGCCACCTTCAGTGGCCAATAACTCATTTGTGAGTACTCTGCTTCTAACAATGTTCTTTACAAAGAGGCTGTAGGCCCAAAGTGTTTGGGATGTTTTGTGGAGAAAATGAGTGTAATTTCAGTGTGTAGTGAGTAAACCTCAATCAACGTCTGTTAGTGGTGTATGAGTTACTTCCTTTGACTGTGCATTTGACCACCACTACATGAAACAAGTGAAACTATAGTGTGTATAGAACTTCGCTATGTGATTGAAGGCCACTGCGGATGAATAATACTGCATGACAAGTATGACAAGAACCGGGATGGATAAAAGATTTTTTAATTAAACGTTTACAAAAAAGGTTGTACAAGACCGACTGGGTAAAATAGTCTAATACTGTCCAAACAATTTTGCTTTAACTGTCTTATCCAAGCTATGTGCCACAACCTATTATGGTAGTCTGATTAAATAGCCTAGATGACAAGCTGAAAAATAAAAAAATATTTCAGGAAAAAAATAATACTGAAACAGTGATTAAATGAGTTTATGAAGGCATATGGGGTACATCATCATCAGTGTGAAGTATCAAGGATAAAGCCTGAAGTATAAAATATTATTTCAACAGAATAACTACTGTATACCTTTGTATAAATAGGTATAATGTCCAGTATCACTACTCTTATACAGCAGGCCCACAGCTAGTACTTACAGTTGAAACCAAGAACTTTGCATACACAAGCTAGAGTTGACAAAAAAGAGGAATTTTAAAAATCATCTTATCGGAATTGATCCTATCCTATCCTATCCTACTATGCATCCCAATATAAAGTTTACTTGGCATGGAATTAAAATAGCCCCACATCTTCTCGTAATACTACTTGATGATGCAGCATGTTGTTTTCTGCCCTCTTCAGGATGAACATAAAAGGCATCACATGGCTACAATGACTGGCTGGTTGCAACATGTGAGTCTTGAAAGGAAAGGCAGAGGATAAACATTATTGTAATGAGGATCATTAAATATGATGAAATATTAATGTGTACATTTTACTCAAAATCGAGGTGTGTGGGGAGGGGATAGAATGGAGTTGTATTAGTCAGAATGAAATCAATATAAGTGTACTAAAGACTGTTATACTGTTATCTGCAGTATTCCTCTCACCTGATCTCTTCCTGTAGATGACTGTAATTATGATCACAGGGACAAATAGACTGGCAGTGGTAACAACCCTAACAGCCAAATGGACACCAGAGAGAGAGAGAGAGAGAGAGAGAGAGAGAGAGAGAGAGAGAGAGAGAGAGAGAGAGAGTTGCAGAGGGGGAGAAAGAGTACAGAGAAAGCATTCATACATACTAACATATTAACAGACACATGATTTGCACACAAAGATCATTGGTATCCAGTCAGTTTTTCCATGGGAGACTATAGGCAGAGGGGTTTAGGTTACTGAGGTCAATGATGGTGCTTTTTCCCTGTGATCATTTGCACACACCCATACATCACACACTTGCACATACTCTCACACACCCGCTGTCTTACCTGAGGAGTAGGTAGATGGGCAGTGGTCTACAAGAAGAAAACCTCAAAGGTTAGTCACATTCAAAGGTTTAAAATATGTTTCTTTAAACAGTACAGGTAAGATTAAAGTAAATAAGTATTCAAAAGTAAAGATTCCAAAATCAATCTTTACTCGCTGAAACCGTTTCACCACATTACATGTTTCATTATAAGCAAATTATTTTCATATGAATAGTAGGCCACACTTGTATAAACTATCAATTACTTTGTGAAATATTTATTGAATGCCAGACATCTCCATCAATGCCCCAAACTCGTATAGTAAGCTACCCTGGCACGCCCTCCCAGTGACGTAACACCTTCGGAGTTACTGTCGCTGGTCTGGCCAGCTGCTGATCGGGCAGGACTTGTGAATTCCCCAAAACTGGGGAACTGCCCCCAGTGTGCTTCGGCACAGCATTTTCTAACATCGACCAGTAGCAAACCGAGGCATTTCAGGGAGGCGGGTCAACCATGCGCTTTG
Source organism: Sardinella longiceps (assembly GCA_027497455.2). Classification (NCBI taxonomy): domain Eukaryota; kingdom Metazoa; phylum Chordata; class Actinopteri; order Clupeiformes; family Clupeidae; genus Sardinella; species Sardinella longiceps. The sequence goes on along the minus strand of JAODXP020007349.1, from coordinate 68,366 downwards.
AGAAACTTTGTTATACGGGCTCTTGGTCAGACCAAAGTCTCGTAGAGCTTTGAATGTCGATGGCAATCAGGCTAATAGTAAGTAATATTGGAGTGAAAACACATCAATTTCTCCCCCTATTGATTGAAAAAAAAAAAAAAAAACACGCTCAGTTTCTGCTCAGGTCCACTCACATGCTCTATTCATGTGCATCATATTAGCCTACTACATGTCAGTGCTTACAACGTTGAATTCCTATGAGGGACTAGCCTGACAAGCCAGACTATAACATAAAATGTATTGTTTGGCCATGAGGGATAGAGCCTGGCGGAATCTTTTCAACTGCCTCTGCATAGGTTAGCCACAACCCCTTGTACACAGTGTGTTGTTTCCTAGTCTCTCAGTGTGGTATGGCAGCTGCCATGTTGCAGACCAGAAAGCACTACAGAGGGTGGTGAAAACAGCAGAGAAGATCACATGATCAGCTCTACCATCCATTCAAGACCTGTATCCATCCCGTTGTCAAAGAAGAGCCATCAACATCATCAAAGACACTACCCACCCCTCACACGCACTGTTCACCCTCCTACCTTCTGGCAAGCGCTACAACAGTATGCGCAGCAGAACCACTAGACTCAGCCACAGCTTTTTCCCACAAGCCATCAGACTGCTGAACTCACTCCAGAGAACAATACTGTCCCCCCCCCCACTTCTTGATTCTGCGGGTAGAAAGTAAGAATTATATTTTTTAACCTACATACAACATAGATAAGTACATCACTGGATGCGTATATAGACGATTTATTTAGGCCCTCTCTAATGGCATATTGGACATGTCCTTGCAGAGGCTAACTCTGTCGAGGCCACAAAACAAGACACACCATGACTGTTACCGTCCACCAAGGCTTCACATATCTCTTGTGTGTTATTCAATAGGTTTCACAAAATGGCTCTTTGGATAAAATACACTGTTCATTTACTAATTGTTACTTGCTGAGTGCATCATGCTTTTGTTCTGTAGCTTACCTGATCCATGGTTTGATTGAGCAGTGGTGGTGCTTGTGCTTTTGGAGGATGATTTCACGGTGGTGGTGGTAGTGGAGGTGATGGTTTTCACACCTGTCAAGGACAATGCAACACAAATGAAAACAAAATGCAAAACAATGGCATTTGCAACATAACAAATTAATCTGTTTTACAATGTGGATAATCATGCTGTAGTCTCATCTCATCAAAAGTGCTCATATATTGAAGACATTAAATACGGGGTAGAAGATGGCTTTCTGAATCACATTTTGGCATGTTCTGACAAGTCACAGGAAGGGATGGGAAAAAAACACCAAATCATCCTGTACGTCCAAACAAACAAATCAGTGGTGAAAGACAACCTGTAAGAGTGAGGTTTGAGGTCTCTTTTTGAGGACATTTGAGGTCTAACAAAGTGTGAAGGAGCATGTCCAGATGTGGAGTCTGAAGAAAAGGGATACTTTCAAAATGTTGTGTGGTGTGCCATCCTCTCTATAAAAAAATACCCCTTTCAGGATTAGTAGTTTCAAAAGATTACTTTTATTTATTCACTATAGCACTCCTCATAATGGGGATAGTAAAGGTAGCCTGTTATTTGAGCTTACGTGTTTAACAAATTGGGAAAATTGTATGTCTGCAAAAAGACTACTGCCCGTTTTGTCAAGCCCAACCATATTGTATATAAAGGGGATGCTTGATATTTTTGCAGCATTTTTAATTGAACTAATTTCTGCTGTAGGTTTTTTTTAAAATCTATATGGAAGTTATTGTGTTATTCCAGATGTGACTGCCATAAATTTGTGAGCAACTGTGCAATGATGGTTTACAAAAATCAGCAGTGGTGTTATGCTAGTAAAAATGCTCATGTCACAACACAGCAGAAAAGCAGCCATTTAAAATCTAACTCACAGGAATAAAACATGCAGCAAAAACAACACACTTTGTTTAGATTATCGGTACAAGAGTGAGCTATAATTTCTAACCTTCCTCTGTGATGGTGTAGTTAGCAGACACATGAACATTCCCTGAAGTCAGCTGGCATCTCCACGTTTTTTATGGAAATGATTCCTAGGCGTCTCACTCAGTGTTATGTTACAGGGAGATACAGTTATGATCCTGTGATTTGTGGAGTTCCTCAGCCGAGCTCCAGTCTTATCCACCCAGCTCAGTCTGACTCCTTTATCTCCCACTGATCCTCCACAGTTATCATGTGTGTGCAGGATGCAGCTGAGAGTCACATGACTGCCTGGCTCCATCTCAGTCAGTCTAGGGGAGGCAGAGACTGTAGAAAACATCACATAGTGAGTCTCTGAAATCATTTAACATAAACAATGACATTTTAGCATTGATGCTACTAGTCAGACACACTGAACCACACTTTCCACTGGTGGTAATTTCCATGGCCTATTGCACCAGCAACGTATGAAAACTTACCATACAAAATCATCAGATCAACTGTAGCATCACCTCCAAGTTGTTTCCCACCCTCTCTCTCATACTGCCGACAGGTATACTGTCCAGAATCCCCAGAGGTGACATCAGTGATGTGCAGGGAACAGTTAGAGTGCAGCCTGAGTCTCTTAGCTCTTTGGCAATGATCTGATTTGGGTTCAGATGTACATTCACTGGATTTGATCTTCCCTTGTGCAACTACCTCAACAGCTCTTACTCCATCAATATATGTCCATGTAGTACTAGAACAGTCAGGGTTCACCACATTGGCACAGGGCAGAGTGGCCTCCTGCCCAACACTGGAGAACACTGTGCTGGTTTCCGCTCTCACACCTGACAAGAGAAACTTTTGATCAGTTACTGTACAGGTCATGTGTTGGACATACATTTGTTCTGCTACATGAAATGCTACAAGAATATTTTCTCCGATTAACAGAGGTATGATGACACAGCGACAGAAGTGTGAGAGCTGTGAGCAGGTAAAGATGTCAACTATGCTTTACGACCTTACACATTTGGCTGACCAGATCATTTCACAGATTTGGTATGCTTTCTGCTTCATAGGATCATTTTCTATTCAAGTAATATGGAGTGCTACACTGTGTGTCATCTGTCACAACCACACACAGAACACTCACACACACAGACAGGTTGCACATTGCAACAGGACAAAGCAGAACATTGATGTTTTTTAGGTTATGTTATTTCCATGTAACTCACCTATGTGATCCTGATTGAGGCAGATCAGCAACACTATCAGAGCACAGGGGATGGGTGCCATCTTCCTCTCCTGCCAACTCTTCTGTGTGTGTGTGTGTGTGTGTGGCTGCAACAAACAGGCTGGTGTGTGTGTATGTGACAGAGAGAGAGAGAGAGCGAGAGAGAGAGAGAGAGAGAGAGTGGAATAGGGGTGTTTCAGTACAACTCTGGTAACTAATTGATATACTGTTTAAGTGTCTGACTTTTTTTGTGTGTGTCTGCGTGTTTCCTTCCTTATATGTGACGTGCATAAGATCAGGTTCAAGCCCATCCTGTTTCTGGTGTGGTCTGTGTGGTTTTCAGAAATGATAGCAGACACATTTTAGTGATGCCTTTCATGGGGTTAATGGAGAGAAGAAGAGTTGAGATTAATAAAAGATAGACTGAAATATGTTTCTCCCATTCTGGCATCAGCTGCATTTACAGTAAGTCAGTGGAGGTCTCCTTCATGCATGAAATTTAAAAAGGCTACTCAGTTGAAAGTTGTCTACTCAGATAAGTGAACCACTAACAGCAAATGAATAAGACTGTCATTATGTGTTTTGGTGTGTGTCTGTGTGTGCATGATGGATGGTGTCTATGAGATATAGAGTTTAGGCACCAGCATGTTTTGAGTGAGTTTGAGAGCCTGAGAAAATGACATGACACTGTCACATGTGTTAACCAAAGCTAGTGTTTGGCTGTGGACTTGAGCACAACTAGTGTGTGTGTGTGTGTGTGTGTGTGTGTGTGTGTGTGCACACGCGCGCATGTGTGTGTGTGTGTGTGTGTGTGTGTGTGTGTGTGTGTCTGTGTGTGTGGTAAGGTTTGTTAGGCTTTGGCTTTGTTAGGTCCTCCTGTTCTTTGAGTGGTTGATTGAGTGGAAAACCACATACACCACTTCTGCTTCAGCATACATGGTGAACATACACAAATCCATATATGCAGAAACACATATCATGTCTGCATAAAGGCTTGCATGCATACATGAGTGCATGGCTGCACACTTGGGTCTTGCATGATGTGGCTCACCTCCTGTTTCTATTTTATCTTGCCGCATTAATGGTTTTGAGAAGTGATATTGCAGAACTCATGTTATAAAAAAGAGTCTTTGAGATCTTGTTCAGTGTGTCTGAGATCATGGGAAACTTGAGTGCATAGGACTAATGCTAAATGTGTTCATCTCTTCCTGAATCTGAATTACAATTGGTAGACCTATTAGTTTTTTGTTTGTGTCACCATGCTGCTACTTTGACTCAAAGGAGTGACTGACCACAGAGGACTGCAGATCACTGATGCCTATGACATCAATCTTCTGTTCTTGTATTCTCACCACCGCCGAAAGACATTCATTCATTCATTCATTCTTTCATTCATCCATCTATTTATTTATTTATTTACTATTGCAGAATTAACAGAGGTCCCTTTTTTTACTGTATCTTGCTTAGTTGTGTTTCATTGACTCCAGCTTTGTAAGGTTTCTGTTAAAAAAAAGACCACTTTTACAACAATCCTGACATGATGGATATAATACTTTATTTATCCGGAAGGAAATTAAGGAAAGGTGTAAGCATCATGAATAGAATGTTTAGTTTGTAGTCAGCATGGCTCAGTCACTGACACTATCAGAAACTTGGCACATATGGATCCTGTCCATCCTGCAAGCAAAGCCACCTTCAGTGGCCAATAACTCATTTGTGAGTACCTCTGCTTCTAACAATGTTCTTTACAAAGAGGCTGTAGGCCCAAAGTGTTTGGGAGGTTTTGTGGAGAAAATGAGTGTAATTTCAGTGGGGGTGTAGTGAGTAAACCTCAATCTACGTCTGTTAGTGGTGTATGAGTTACTTCCTTTGACTGTGCATTTGACCACCACTACATGAAACAAGTGAAACTACAGTTTCTTTTCAAACTTCACTATGTGATTGAAGGCCACGGCAGATTAATATACTGCATGACAAGGAGGACAGAACCGGGATGGGTAAAAGATTTTTTAATTAAACGTTTACAAAAAAAGTTGTACAAGACCGACTGGGTAAAATAGTCTAATACTGTCCAAACAATTTTGCTTTAACTGTCTTATCCAAGCTATGTGCCACAACCTATTATGGTAGTCTGATTAGATGACAAGCTGACAAATAAAAAAATATTTCAGGAAAAAAATAAATACTGAAACAGTGATTAAATGAGTTTATGAAGGAATATGGGGTACATCATCATCAGTGTGAAGTATCAAGGATAAAGCCTGAAGTATAAAATATTGTTTCAACAGAATAACTACAGTATATAAAAAGGTATAATGTACAGTATCAGTACTCTTATACAGCAGGCCCACAGCTAGTACTTACAGTTGAAACCAGAACTTTGCATACACAAGCTAGAATTGACAAAAAAGAGGAATTTTAAAAATCATCTTATCGGAATTGATCTTCATGCCTTATAAAAATATAACCCTTTATGAAAACCTTATAAAAATATATATAACCTTTAAGGACACCAATTTACTTTGTGAATAAATTATGTATTGTAAATAAATCTTCCTACAGGGGATCATCATACATATCCCTATTGTTAAATTCCTAGGCAGGCAGATTTCTACTTTTAATGGCTTTAATGGTTATTTCATGATTCCAGGATACTATGCATCCCAATATAAAGATCCCTTGGCATGGAATTAAAATAGCCCCACATCATCTCACAACACTACTTGATGCTACTTGACTACTTGACACATGGCTACAATGACTGGCTGGTTGCAACAGAGTCAACATGGGAGTCTTGAAAGGAAAGGCAGAGGATAACTTTAATGCGGTTCATTGCATACAATAATAATGTGTGAATTTTAGTCAAAACTCAGGTTTGTGGGGAGGGGGACAGAATGAAGTTATATTAGTCAGAATGAAATAAATATCAGTGTAATAAAGACTGTTATCTGCATTCCTCTCACCTGATCTCTTCCTGTAGATGACTGTAATTATGATCACAGGGACAAACAGACTGGCAGTGGTAACAACCCTTACAGCCAAGTGGACACCTGAGAAAGAGAGCGAGAGACAGAGAGAGAGAGAGAGAGAGAGAGAGAGAGAGAGAGAGAGAGAGAGAGAGAGAGAGAGAGAGAGAGAGAGAGAGAGAGAGAGAGAGATGCATAGACTGCATTCATGCTAACATATTGTACATACACATGATTTGCACACAAAGATCATTGGTACCCAGTCTGTTTTGCCATGGGAGACTATAGGCAGAGGGGTTTAGGTTACTGAGGTCAATGATGGTGCTTTTTTCCTTGTGATTATTTTCACACACTCAAACACGCATCACACACTTGCACATACTCTCACACACCTGCTGTCTTACCTGAGGAGTGGGCTGATGGGCAGTGGTCTACACTGGTTGTGTCCTCAGGAGTGAAAGATAGTGCAGAGGTGAACAATTTGGTGGTGACACCTGGTGGTGTTGGTGGTGAAGCTGCTGGTGGTAAAGAAAAGGTTAGTCACATGAAGAGGTTTAAACAGTACAGGTAATATTAAAGTAAATAAGTTTTAAAAAGTAAAGATTTCAGAATTAATCTTTACTCGCTGAAACAGTTTCACCACATTATACAGTTCATGATAACATTTCATTATAAGCTAATTATTTTCATAGGAATAGTAGGCCACACATGTATAAACTATCAGTTCATTTGTGAAATATTTTTCAAACTCCAGATATCTCCATCAATAAGCCTAATGTTTTATTATTTTAAGTTTATATTATCTATATCTGTATTTTAGAAGGCACAGATGGATTTTCAGTGGATTTGTGCATGCCCCAAACTCGTGTAGTAAGCGATATTGGAGTGAAAATGGAGTCAGATACATCAACTGCTCCCCCTATTGATGAAAAAAAAAAATACTTCTGCTCTGGTCCACATGCTCTATTCATGTGCACCAGATAATATTGTTGCCTACTACATGTCAGTGCTTACAACATTGGATTCCTATAAGGGACTAGACTGACAAGCCAGACTATAACATAAAATGTATAGTTTGGCCACGATAGATAGAGCCTAGGGGCTGAATCTTTTCAACTGCCTCTGCATGCAATAGGTTAGCCACAACTCCTTGTACACATAGTGTGTTGTGATGAGATAGAGACCAAGACCACCAATGTCTGAATACAACAGTTTCCTGGCTGATGGCTAGATGAAATACGGCTCAGGCTTTATGGTAGAAAGGTACAGTAGATCATGAATCAAATGATCAAATTAATCTTTGAGTTGAACTCTCAGTTATCCTTCCTGTTTGGATTGCACTTATGTTGCATCATCACCTTGTTCCGCTCAGGATCCACCATGCAATGTTGACCTGTTTGCACCAAACCTGACCTGTGTTTAAGTATACCCTCAGAGGCAGTTACTTGATTGGTCAGGGGGACACTTAGACCCGTGTTGGTTACAGGTGACATGCTAAATTTGGGTGACACAGGATTTTAGTAAAAGGGGCTTTAGAGATTGCACAGAGCCAGAACCATAATCGAGCAGAGAACAGAGCACAGAAAGGTAAGCGAACTTAACAGATTATAATCTAGTATCAAAGCCATAAACAATAAAGATGTAGGCAGGAGAGTTTCATGCTTCTCACTCAGTTCAAATGACACATAGAAATAATAGCACAAACGTTATCCTCCCTGTACATATCAGACACCTAAATGAAGTCAGTTCACTTTTTGAGACTGTGGGTAGAAAGTAAGAGTGAGTTATAACTTCTAACCTTTCTCTCTGATGGTGTAAGTAGCAGACACATGAACATTCCCTGCAGTCAGCTGGCATCTCCAAGTTTCTTTGTGGAATTGATTCCTGAGCATCTCAGTCAGTGTGATGTCACAGGTAGATTTAGTTCTGATCCTGCGCTCTGTGGAGTTCCTCAGCTCAGCTCCAGCCTCATCCGCCCAGCTCAGACTGACTCCTTTACCTCCCACAGATCCTTCACAGTTATCATATGTGTGCAGGGTGCAGCTGAGAGTCACATGACTGCCTGCCTCCATCTCAGTCACTCTGAGGGAAGCAGAGACTGTAGAAAACATCACATAGAGTGAGTCTGAAATCTTTTACTGTAACATAAACAATGAGATTAGCATTGATGCTACTAATCAGACACACTGAACCACACTTTCCACTGTTGGTCATTTCCATGGCCTATTGCACAAGCAACATATGAAACTTACCATACAGAATCGTCAGATAAACTGTAGCATCATCTCCAAGTTGTTTCCCATCCTCTCTTCCAAACTGCTGACAGGTATACAGTCCAGTATCCCCAGGGGTGACATCAGTGATGTGCAGGGAACAGTGCGAGTGCAGCCTGAGTCTCTTAGTTCTTTGGCAATGATCTGATTTGGGTTCAGATGTACAATCACTGGATTTGATCTTCCCAAGTTCAACCACCGCAACAGCTTGTCCTCCATCACTATATAGCCATGCAGTATTAGAACAGTCAGGGTTCACCACATTGGCACAGGGCAGAGTGGCCTCCTGCCCAACACTGGAGAACACTGTGCTGGTTTCCGCTCTCACACCTGACAAGAGAAACTTTTGATCAGTTACTGTACAGGTCATGTGTTGGACAAACATTTGTTCTGCTACTGTACATGAAATGCTACAAGGATATTCTCTCAGATTAACAGAGGTATGATGACACAGAAACAGAAGTGTGAGAGCTTTGAGCAGATAAAGATGTACGTCATGCTTTAACCTTACACATTTGGATAAACAGATCATTTTGCAGGTTTAATATGCTTTCTGTTTTTATAGGATGTGTTATCAGAACTTTTGCAGATTTCAATAATTCCAATATAAGATTTTAAGACCATTTCCCATTCAAGCTATATGGAGTGCTACTAAGAGGTATTGGCATGCTTTCTGCTTTGTAGTATTTCAATCAGTCACACACAACACACATTGAAGAGCGATAGACATACAATAGATACACACGCACCCACTCATAAGCACATCTGTCAAAACCACATACAGGACACATACTCACACAAAAAGGTTGCACATTGCAACAAGACAAAGCAGGACATTGGTGTTATAAGGTATGTTAATTCCATGTAACTCACCTATGTGGTCTTGATTGAGGCAGATCAGCAACAACATTACCAGAGCACAGGGAATGGATGCCATCTTCCTCTCCTGCCTACTTTTCTGTCTATGTGTGTTTCAGTACAACTCTAACTTAATTGATCTACTGTTTCAGTGTCTGAATTTTTTCTTTCTGTGTTTCCTTCCTTATGTGTGACAAGTGTGAGATCAGGTCCAACCCCATCCTGTTCCTTGTGGTTTTCAGAACTGATAGCAGACACATTTTAGTGTTGCCTTTCAAGGTTGAGTTAATGGGAGAAGAGTTGAGATTAATAAAAATGACTAGCCTATAATTTCTTATTTCCATTCTGGCATCAGGTGCATTTAAGTCAGTGGAAGTCTCTTGTATGAAAATATGAAACTTAAAAAGACTCAGTTGCAAGTTGGTTCAGACCAACCACTTTCAGTGAACCACCAAAGCAAACAACAGCAATGTATGATGGTGTATTGGCAGCATGTAGCAGCATAGGAGTAGTTTATGGATACACATCTCTGTGTTTTAGGAACAAGCACGTTTCAAATGAGTTTGAGAGTCGGAGAAAATGATAAGACATTGTCATATTTACATTTATGCAATTAGCAAACGCTGTTATATAGGCTCAGGTCCTCCTGTGAGTGGTTGATTGTGGGCGATTTGTTTGACTTTTTTGTCTGCTTCTTTTTTTTTTTGTCCCGAGTAGCCATGTAACTTCCTTCTAACACCCCCAGTGCGCAAGTGACCTCAAAATGAGTCACTGACCACAGAAGACTGCAGATAACATTATGCCTCTGTCTGCAAACTTCTGTTTTTACATCCCCCATGATGCAAGTCAAAAGGACAAAATCATATCCAGAGACCGCCAAAACTTTATTTTCAGAAATCAGAAATATGGTAGCTCTTTTTTTTTATTATTTCACTCTTTGAGGATTATATTACAAAGCTACATTGACTGTCAGGTGCAGCACACTGGACAATAGATGCTTTGGAGAAAAAAGGAGAAAAAAAGAGATTATTAAAAACAAACAAAAATAGCCTATGTGATTAAATATTAGGTTATTGTGTGCTTTACTCACAGAGGTGTGAGGTTGGTTTTAAGTATCTCCTGATGAGAAGAAGAGAGGTATACAGAAGAGTCGTATCAGTAAGAGTGAGATAAGTAGGCTATCACTGTTATAAAGTAGTTGTGTGTCCATGCACTGTCCGGCCCTGTCCACTCACCTGATCTCTTTCTGTGGAGGACTGCAATTATGATCACAGCCACAAATAGACTGGCAGTGGTGGCAACTCTAAGTGCCACATGGATTCCTAAAAAAGAGGGAGCGGTGATAGGAAGGGAGAGTCTAGAAATGAATATGAGCACAAACTCGTAACAACTAGAAACGACTAGTCTATTAACACTACAATCAGTGGGAATGTGTGTGTTACATAATTCTGCATTTATGAAGATTATGCTCTTTTTATTTTAACTATAAGACAGGGAATGGTGCACCCGCCCACACACACACACACACACACACACAGTCTTACCTGAGGAGTGGGGTGATTGGCATTGGTCAACACTGTCTGTGCTCTCAGGAGTGGAGGATGGTGCTGCTGCTGAGTTGGAGAGACTGAAATCTGTTTTTAAAATGAGATGTGTGAAGATGATTAGTGGAGGTAGCTGGGGGTGAGGGGTGGGGGGTTGCAGATCATAGTACAGCTCTGACACTGCAGACCAGCATTATTTACATTTGCTCCCATTGTAAGTAAGTAATATACTACGTTGCTCTATATCTTGGTCAGTATCGATGATCTTTGGCAGAATAATATGAGGATGTGAATCTGAGGCACAAAAGCAGCTGCCATTCACAGCTGTCAAACTGTCACAGTGCCAGTATAACAGCAAAAAGAACAAGAAAATCTGGCAGAACCATAGACTGTATAGATAATCAGTAACTCGTATGCAGAGGAAATGCTGCATAAAGTTATTCACAGCTGAGGCTAACTAACCTTTTACTCTGATGGTGTAGTTAGCAGACACATGCACCAACTCCCCTACAGTCAGCTGGCATGTCCATGTCCAGTTTGTTTTGCTGTGGTGTGGATCTGTAAGCTCCTCTGACAGTGTGACACTACACACAGACGTGGTTCTTATCTCTCGGGTACTGGTGGTATTCTGCAGCACAGCTCCTTCATCCACCCAGGTTAGATGGACACTCTCATATCTCACAGACTCACTACAATTGTCTTGTGTATGGAGGGTGCAGCTCAGAGTCACATGACTGCCTGCCTCCATCAAAGTATCACTGGGGGAAGCAGAGACTACAGGACACAACAATAGTCAGTTTCTAAAGCATATCAGCCGTGGTGCGATTGAACAGGCAGAAACACTTGCAGAAAAATGGATTAGTGACCTATAGTGCTTAGCTGCTATGGTTTTTGTTTGCCGGATTAAAGGATAGCTCCGGGGTGAGTTTAAGCATAGCCCTGTTGCACGAGTCTTCTTCTGACAGCAACAGATTTCGCATGAAATGAAGGAATTTCGAGCAGCATGGACCGAGCGTGAGCGCGGAACACTTACATTGAGTCAAAGGTATAAGATAGATACTTTTGGTTTTGAATAATGAGGATCCATTGATTCAGTGTAAAGTGCTTGTTCGCTTCTGTGTTCGCGTTTCTGTGCTGTTCCAAATCATTTTGTTCCACTCGCTAACTAGTGCATTTGGCAGGCTCGTTCGGCAGGGCTATGCTTGAAATCACTCCAGAGCACCTCTTTAAGGGAAAACATACTGTACCATAAAGAACAGCCAGGTGCACTGAACCAAAAGTTCCTTTGTTTCCTAGGTGTTTCCCACAGTTGTAGAGTCCAGCATCCGTAGTAGTGACATTCATGATGTGGAGAGAGCAATTAGGGAGCAGATGATGTCTCTGAGATCCTTCCCTCTCAATTGTGTGACTACCAGCCAGCCGACAATCGCTAGATGTAATATCCCAAAGAGTGACTTCCACAACAGGTCCTTGCCCACCATTGTATGTCCATGTAGTCCTGGAATACCGACGTAACCTCACAGAGATCTCACATGGCAGAGTGACATCCTGCCCAACAGTGGAAAAGACAGTTCCTCCAGCACCTGATATAATAGATATAGTGTCTTGTTTATCACTTTACAGTTTCAGGTTAAAGACGTATCAAAAATGCCATGCCCTTATCAACAGTTGTGGTACAATAAGTAAGGCGATGATCACACTGCTGTTCACACTGCTGTAAAGACATCAGAGGAAATTCTCCTGTGAAATGGTAAAACACAGACTAACATTCTCTCTCTCTCTCCCTCTCTCTCTGAGTTGTTGCAGAGGTAACATATAACTCACCCAAATGCTCCTGACTCAGGTAGATCAGCAAAATCATAAGAGCATAGGGAAAGAAAGCCATCTTTCTCTCCTCGCTGTTTTCCCTTCTCTAGCTCAGGCGTGTGTGTGCTTCTGCCTGTGCAGTTGATAACTGTCTCAGTGTCCCAGTCTCAGTGTCATTGAATTCCCTCTAAATGTAGGAACTGGTGGCTCTGAGTACTGATAGTAAAATAGATAAATTTAGAGTTTCCCTTCAAAAACCACAGTGTGAGTGTGAGCAAGTTTGATGGTGTCCCATACATGTTTGGGAAACACACATACTGTACATGTACATTTGAATGCTTAATTCATAAGTATTGATATATTCCTTCCACATCATCTAAAATTCTGATTAGTGTCTCCTCAAAAACTCTAGCAAGCAAAAAAAGACACAACTGAGCCCAATTTAAGATCTTTTTTTGTTCTCTCTCTGTGAAAGACAAAGACATAACGACAAAAGTTATATGTAGCCCACATACTGCTTCAGATGGTGCATATCCTTGCATATGTAAACATGTACTGTACTTCACAGTATGTAGCCTGTATACAGTACATGTGATGGAACACACACTATACTGTTCATCCAAATGATCTTCTGCATTGGCTGTGTGTGAATGAGGAACTTGCCATGAGTGATGGTGGTGAGGTGTGGGTTTGAGAGCCTAAGAGATAGAAAAGTTACTTCCAGTTTCTTTTGAACTGAGACAGGTGTTTATTGAAAATAGCACTTGTCACCACTACATGAAATGCCCAGGCTGATAAGGAAACAAGGACACGAATGAGAAGAGCGAGTGAATGTGTCTGTGTCTTCATGTAAATCGTAAGGGGTACCACTTTAAAAGCAACAGGCAACATTATATGTTTTTTTAAGGTTAGCTTCATAGTCACTTCAGTGGATTTGTTTACAAAGCTATATTGACCAAGAATGCATACAAAAATCCAATATCATTCAGTTTCAAAATAGTGGCATAAACAGATGTTCTGCTGTTCTGTTTTTTGTCTTCGCACTGCTGACAAGAGTAGCAGCCACTTATTATCAGAGATCAGTTTTAATGAGTCAATGGCGTAAGCTCTGTTTGGGATAGGCTGAAATTATGAAACGCTGTTGCAGATCATCTTCCTTCCTCCGCCTGTACAGAAGAGAAACACAGTCTTGTATGTTTTGAGGAAAGTTCTAAACAAAGTTCAAAACAATTCATTCAACCATTTTCAAACTCCTCCAGTTGAAACTCAATGGCTGCGTTTCAATTGCCTCCCTAAGTCCCGACCCTTCACATGCTAACTTGAAACTCGGCCATCATTATCCAATAGGGCAGCATTTTGTTACCTCACTCACGTCAGATGTAGCGCTACGCGCGTTCATCTGATATTCAGCGATAGACGAATTATTTCAGGAGCCAGAAATCCTTGAATCTAACTGGGCAAACGGCTTGTCCATCAATTTAATTGACGTACACTGCAGCCAACCACATTGAAACCAACCGAAGACGCTCGTTACGTTTGTTGGATTGGTTGGATTCAAAACAGTTGCTTCTTCACTACGTCACACCCTCTACAGCAGCCAGCGGCCCTGATTGGTCCGGTTAGAGAATAATGGCTTGAAATCTCTCTGATGGGCTTCAACATCAGATCGTTGCGCGGAAGTGCCTTACGAAAGTTACGTAGCGCATGATCTGACGTGAGTGAGGTAAAGCATTTTGTAGATTCAGTAGACTTTCAAATTTAATGTAAAATATGTTTTTTTTACTTGACTGACTTTGTTCGAGGCTGTCATTATTTCTGGCAAAGGAAACCTATAGGCATACGGAATATGACAATTTACATAATTAATTTAGTATCTACTGTACTATTGATTATCATTATAGGCTATAATAAAATATTTTCCTATGCATTAATTTGTTCTTTCAAAATAAATTGAATAAATGCCCCCACCTGTTTTACCTAATATAACCACTTGGTGGAGTCAACATTTTCCCCCACACTACCCAATATAATAGGTCAGTCAGGTTTCATAATTCTTCAATAATTACCAAGACAAAGACCAAGACCAAGCCAAACACTCACACTTTAACGTCAAGCAACCATGAAGGCAAACAAATGAAAATAAAATAGTTTTACTCACTGATGTACGTTTTGACTCGTTATCTGCATCTGAAATGTTAATGAGATTTCATCATTTTCAACTTAAAGCTACGAACAGTGTTTGTAGTACATGAGCATGTGGGTGCCAGAGGCTTACGGTGTAACCATTGAAATACTTACTAGTTCTTCTCTTGCATATCACCACAATTACTATCAATACAGATGCCACCAAAACAATGGAGATGCTTATTACGCCAAACAGGGGAACTCCTCGGGAAATCATAGAAAGATAGATAGAAAGAAAGAAAATAAATAAATAAATAAATATCACAATCATCACAGAATGGTGGGGAAGCATGTTTGAAAGGATTTAGAGTTCAGTTGGATTTGTTTGAATCAGGGTTTTTCAACTGGAGATTGCAACAAATTACAAAAAGACATTTTAGCCAGTGACCACCACATATACCTAACTATGCTGTGAGTTCATTCTTACAGTATATAAGTTTATGTAACTGTAATGTCTGATCTCAAAATGAATTCAGTCTTATTTAATTAATGTTAAGTTTACAGTTATTTAAACTTAAAATGTAATTGTATCAAGCTTCAATTAAATTAGATTACATTTAATAACTTTGGTACCTGGCAATATGACATGTTTAATTTTATCTCTTAATTTTCTTTTTATAAAATCTTTGTTACTTCCACCTTCCATAAGATTTAAGAACATTTTAAATCTAAATGTTAAATCTAAATGCTAAATCTAAATGTTAAATCTAAATCTTAAGTTAAATGTTAAATCTAAATCCTAAATCTAAATCCAATGTTTGGATTTAACATTTAGATTTAACATTTAGATTAAGCATTTATATTTACCTTTAGATCCAACATGTTTTTAAATATTTGGCTAAATGTTAAATCTAAATCCTAAACCTAAATCCAAGATTTGGATTTAGCATTTAGATTTAACATTTATATTTAAATTTAATATTTATATTTAGATTTAACATTTAGATTTAGAATTTAAAGCCCTTTCTTTCCCTTCTATAAAAACAGACCCAACAACAAATCTTTCACTATACACCAATTTGCTCATATTTGTATGTAAATGTGTGAAAAAGAGAGCATTAGAATATGTAGCCGTCTTTTAAAACTAAATCTGGGGGGGGGGGGGGGATAAAATATGACACCTCCTTTTACAAACGGCGCCCCATAGACTGTGGCTGGAGGGTGGCTGGTTCAATTTCCGGCCAGTGCAAAGAGAAGGGTGGGGGGAGTGATTGTAGGGCAGTGCTTCCCCATGTCCGGTATCCATGGATGTGGTGCACTTGAGCAAGGCACCTAACCCCCAGACTGCTCCCCGGGTGCCGGATTAAGGGTTGCTCACTGGCTCTGTACGTGGGTGTATGCACCTGAAGGCTCTGAAGCTCACAGCTCCCAACAACTTGTGTGTGTCTGTTTACATGTGTGTATACCCCCTGGATGGATCAAATGCAGAGAAGAAATTTCGTTCCCAAGGACAAATAAAACACTCTAACTCTAACTCAATGTATTGAAGTTGAATAACTGTAGCCTATCTTTAATTGATAGTGAATGTGGTCATACCAGAGGTGAATGTTGCCTTTGGGGAATTTGGTGTCGAGGGAAATTCGCTTTCATCACCTGTGTGATTAAACAGACAGGAAATTAGTTAGGATTATTTCACTATTACTGACAATCTAAATCTAGTATTGGATGGAAAACATAACCAGCATGTCCAGCATGCAAAACAGTGCCATTCACACGATTTCACAGCAAGACAGTTGATTAAAGAATAAAAAAGTATTGTTTAACCATATAATAAAACTATTATACTTTGACAAAATTGGTCATGCTTGTTGACAGTAGTATCTTTGATAAATACACCATTGAACTTGGATGATGATTTGAGTGATGTGAATGATGATTTCATTGGTTATGAGAATAAAGCTGCAAACAATAACCCCCAGAATATGGAGATGGCAACCAACGTCAGGGTTCAATGTCTGTTCAGTAAACTTCTGGGCAAAAAATTAGGCAAACAGAGCTCATAATGCTGTGTGCTGTGAGACAACTTCCCAAATGTCCCCCACCTCACCCACCCTATTAATTGTATGGTTCAGGAAGTTAACTGAATTCATCATGCACTCTCTCAGTCATCCAGGCTACTTCAGCCTTACATTACTTCCTGTCTGCTTCAAAATGGAACTGGTTATTCATCCTCCGGCATGTCCCCGCCATTAGATGCTTGGGTCATTGGTATGTTTTGCCCTCAACGGTGCCTTCTAGGCAGCGCTGCCTTCAAGGTACTACTCCCCTCAGTTTAGGGTTATGGTTAGGGTGACGGTAGCCTTTTACGCTGTGATGTCTGCAAGGTGCCATTGGGGGCAAAAAACCCTATTGAGCTAGATGCTTGGGCCAGGCAGATGTAGTCACTTTTGTGGACCTGCTCCCTAGCCCCCAATCGAAGTGCGGACATAACTTCTTTGAATGTGCCCCATATCAGGAGTGAATTGAACAAACAGGTTATTTGCATTCCCTGTAATGGCGGCAAAGATCATCTGTCGTTATTGCTACAAAAAATCAGTTATCTCATATATCCACCTTGCCTCCCTCGTCTGTGGTGTCCTTTTCCATTCCCGTTGAACTTCTGTTCTCATAGGCCTTTTCCCAATACTCGATGCTGACCCTGGATGCTGAGCCTCCTAACTCCATAGTGACCACGTC
Organism: Sardinella longiceps; assembly: GCA_027497455.2. Lineage (NCBI taxonomy): Eukaryota > Metazoa > Chordata > Actinopteri > Clupeiformes > Clupeidae > Sardinella > Sardinella longiceps. The sequence continues at coordinate 50,883 of JAODXP020007349.1, read as the reverse complement.
ACTACTTCTTGCCTACTGCATTCATGCTTGCAACCCCCTCAGTCTTTCCCCCCTTTGCCTGAGCGATTTTCAGCATTGTATGAAGATCCCACCTCCACCCCCGACACCCACTATCCTTCCATCACCAAGGCAAATCCTTTCTCCACCCTCTGACATGCCTCATGCCCCCTTCAGCCTGCCTACCTATTCTGGCGTCAGCTGTGTCAGGTACTCCGCCCACTCCAATTAACATGCCCCCTCCAGTCTTTCCAACACTGAGGGCTCAAATGTTATCAGATGCGGACGTTGACCTGTTCTGTGTGGGGGATGTGATGCATTGTCCATAATGTTAAATAATTTCTGTAACATTTTGGTAGAGAGGAGAATTAGTACTATCACTGTTGGAAAGGCCAGTTTGTGCAGATTCCAGTAATGTCCTTATGATGTCTGTATGATTAAAAATCTGCGAGTAGGTTGACAGAGAAGAATGGGGGCGGCCATCGCAACGCATAGTATGAGCCTTTCTTCGGGGCTAAATTGCATTTTAATTTTGGCACCGACTCATTTCACCTCATGCAAAGCGTCTGAGTATCTTCATCGGCAATCGTTTCCTCTCTGTTTTGAAACATTTTGCTACAGTTCATATAAAACATTTAAAATGTTTTGTTACCTTGAACTCAAGGATGATGTCTTGGTGCAATATTGTGGTTTCCGTTCGCTGAATTTGGCCCACACAGTTCAGTGCAGGTGAAATGAAACTGCATTATGCTCTTCCTGACTATCTTGTGGAATGAAATGGAATGAGCCGAGCAAATAGGCTCAAGCTGCACTGTCTGCATATGGAGGATATTTCAATGGCCTCAGGTTCACCAGCACCTTGTTTCATGAGATTGCCTCCAAGAGCCTTCTCAGCTGTGTATGAAGGTTACCAGTCATCACAGCGCTAGGGGGTAGTGTATTGAAAGGCATACACGTCCCCAGTTACTGTGATAACCAAGCCTTTTCAGTCAACAATTAGCAACATTAGCTGTTGTTTTGCAGATCTGGCCCATGTTGTATGAAATTCTCTCATACACAGAGCAATCAGTCACCCCCCCCCCTCCTCCTTAAATAAATAAATAAATAAATGATTACAATGTATTTTGGATAGCCAATCAATGAGCAAATCCTACCGTGATAAACATAGAGATCAACAGCAGCATCTAAAGCCAGTTTGTCTCCACCTTCTCTCTGGTACTGCTGACAGGCGTAGTGTCCAGCATCCTTTTTGGTGACATTTGTGATGTACAGCGAGCAGCTGCAGCACAGACTCAGTCTCTGAGACATCTCAGGGTCATGGGATGTGACCTTCCCAAGCATAACCACCTCAATGGTAGTTCTTCCACTACTGTATATCCATGTAGTAGTGGAGCAGTCTGGTTTTACCACGTTGGCACAGGACAAAATTACATTTTGCCCAGCTTTTGTGGTTTTAGTTGGGGTGTGTCCTCTAATACCTGTGAAGAGAATTATTACAACAACACAATGTGGGGGATTTGGTTGTTTAAATATCTAACTATTTGCTGTCAAATTTTAACAGAAATCTATGAAGTACAAGTAGTTGATCCTTTGGTCAACTATCTTGATCTGTAGTCATAATTTGTAAGTTACTGTCATTAACATACCCTTGCCCTGGCTAACAATTAGGCCTACTGGTGAAACACGGACCAACACACACCACACACACGCACACGCACACACACACACAAAAGTGATCAAGGGTCACAAAGAAGTTCTCCAGGTGTTTAAATATGGCAACATTAGCAACTCACCTATGTAGTTCTGGCTCAGGCAGATGAGCAATGTTATCAGAGAAAAATTATTGCACAACATTGTCATCTTTACACTATTCACGTCCTTCTTCCTTGTACTCTGTGCTTGAGCCTGCTGTCACATTCAGCTGTGTTTGTGGTTATGACACAAGTTCAAAACTAGAAAAATACAGCTCCTGGCCCTAACCTCTGAATTCTGCAAACCCTGGCACCAGGCCTGGCAGAGTAACCGAGGGTGTGGACCCTTATCAGGAAGGAACACTGGTACAACTCTACAGGGTCAAAACAGCAGATTAGGTTGGAGGAGTGGGGTCAAGACACTGGGGGTGTCGAGTCAGTTTTGTCTTTCACTTTCTTAGGCCTACTGTTGATTGGGTGAGATTTGGTTCCTTCTTGAACCCTGTTTATACATAGCAGGACATCAATAACGTTTATTGACGGTAAACAGGTTTTCATCTGTGAAAACGGCTACTTTCAAAAACTCCAGGCAAAGTGAAGATTTCAGAAAATCTGAGAGATTTCAGAGTGGTTGTTTTTAAACTTTATTTGAATCCTACACCAAAGGTAATAATTGTCTAACAGAGAGAAATGCTTAGAGCCAAGATAATAAATAATAAATAGCTAATATAGACAAGATAATAAATAGCTGAAGTCTTCAGCTCTGATAGCAGGAGTCAAGTTTTTCTCTGATTGAGGTGATTGCTTACATATTCAATTCCTACATGTCACTTACACAGTACATTCTGTGACTTCCTCTAAACAACACTGTGAACTCATCATACAGTAGCAGATGAGTGATAGTAGTGCTTGATAGGGAAGTGTCAAGAAAGGCAAGATCATGGACATCGTTAGGTCCATTTTGGGGGGGCTCAAGCCTCCCTAAATTCCCCAAAGCCCCCCTAAGGCTGGGCAGATTATTTTCATTGTATGTAAATTACATCCATTCTTAGCGGTTATATTACTCGCGGAGTTAACGTCAAATACGCGATCTCCATCGGATTCAGTAGGCTCCAAGCTTTCCAATGGTACTAGTCACTAATTGCTATGATAAACGGTCCATGAGAAAGTCCACTTTAAGTACATGTGAAATTTCTCAGTAAATTCTCCAGCTCTGCCTGCATCCACTGAGAGCATTTTTTTCTTGTTGTAACGAACTATGCTTCAAATTGAGCAGGAAAAATAGTCTTAAATCTGAAGTTTGTGTAGGCTATAGTCTGATCCAGCAAATTTCTAGGCAACATATTCTCCAAAAGACTGAACTATGAAATATACATTAGCCTGTAGTCTATGCCATATTAGTTTGTCCTACATGCATTGATGGACATATTAATTTGCTATAGCCTAGCATAATATTGTAGTAGCTATTGTATGCTCATTTTGCAGAATAAATGTTTGAGAAACTTTCATATTTGACTGTATCATCAGATGTCCCTAGGATTTGAACTAAGCTAGTTGTTACCATTGTTGTATCTTGCTCAGTGCATTAGACTGAAATAAATGCAGTTATATAGAATAGCCTAGTTCATTTACACCACAGTCATTGATGGAGATATTTGCAAACATCTCTCTTCACAAACCAGTCTGATGAATTGATTTAGACTAATTTTGTTAATAAAAATAGCCTAAGATGAAATGCTGATAAATGTCCTTCAAGTAATAAATAGTTGGCAATATACACACATATACCTCAGTAGCAAATAGTTGCACTTCACACATGGCACTGTAGGCCTCATATTACCCCTCTGGGGCTAAGCCCCCCTTGACTATGGATCCTTGTGACGTCCATGGGCAAGATCCATGTTTGCCAAGAAATTTCCTTTGTTGTAGTTTTCAGACAATTCATTGTGCCTCATGCAGGCCACTGCCCAACAATGCATTCCAGGTATTCCCCTCAGATTTGTCTCAGAGGAACTTGCACTCTTTTTTGCACTCCTTTTCTGCACAGCCCTTTGATAGACTATTTTTTTTTTGTCTTCCAATGAACGACAATATCTTTGTGAGGCTATGTGGTTTCATGCTTGTAAAAGGTGTATGGGGATTGATAACTTTGAAAGTGTACTGGTCGTTTATCTAGATGTCCATTTACACAGACAGTACTCATCGTTCGCTGCCTACTTAACCATTCTGAAGGTACAGTCTGTGCCTGTGAAAGAACTCTGCCTACTTTAATATAGTTATGTGCATTCTCAATCCTGTCCTTAAAGCAATCTTGAACCTTTGTTTTAAAACATATGCAACTCACTAAAGTGTTTAGCCATGTTCCAAAACAAGTATTGTAGCAAAATCATGTTTTAGGGGCAGGTGTAGTGATAATAAACTAGCACTTCAAACTTCCAAATAAAACTTGACAGGAACTGTGTTTTGCTAATAATAATAATTATTATTATAATGTTGTATTATAATTATTATATAATAACTAGATGTATCGCATGGCGGTACAAAATATGACCGCCACTCAGTTCTGCACATTCTCTGCCCTGTGTGTGTGTGTGAGAGAGACAGTAGGCCTATCATCCCAAACCAGTAACCCTTCGCTTAATAGCACCATCTACAGGTCAATGGTTGTACAGTCATTAAATGTACATATAAATTAATTTATTTTATAGCCCCCCATGGATGAAATTCCACAAAACTTGACATATTCCCACAAGATGTCAGGTTCATCATACACATTCAATTTGGTGCAGTTCATAACATCTGATCTAAAGATAGGGGCAATTAAAGCAGTATAATATTGCATTTTCATTCTTTTACCATGGGGTTGCAAATCGCAAAGGACTGGTTATAAGCTGAGTTGATGTGGGCTCTTGAGACCAACATTCCATAAACATTTAATCATCCAAGCGCAAAGATGGAGTGGCCCCCAGGGACCAAACAAAATTTTTCCGTAAGTCTACTGGGGCTACATGCCCTCCAAGTTTCTTGTGCCCCGGTGTTACAGTGTCCCGGGAATCATTGATCAAAAATTCAGCAAGAAGATGGCGGGAGAAAAAAAAAAAAAAAACTTTGACAATCACTATATGACCGCTACGCTAGCGGCGGTCATAATAATAATTCATATATACTTTGTGACCTTAGGGCTGCTGTCCATTGCGACACACTCACAGACCTGTTTACCTTTATTGATTTGTTAACTTTCAGTTCCAAGCAGCTTAGTTCAATTACACAACACTGGAGAGTCCCAAAGCAAACACGCAATTCCTCAAACAGTTTTTCTCTGACTCTGTAAACTCCCTATGGTTAGTCCTTTTTGACAGCAAATCCTTACTGGTTGGAGTAAAAACAACTTGATGTAATCCTGGAAAAAACTGTTTAGGCAATCATAACGGGAAGATGGAAAAATGGCACAACATTCTTCTACACACCCACACACTTTTTTTCAAATTCACTATAAAAACGTGTGGAGTTCCCTGGTCTTTTCAGAAAAAGATTGTGTATTGTACTGAGGGAATCACACAGCAGCAACATGGTGAGCCTGTGTTTTGATACTGAAAAGTTGTTATTTTTAGAGCATTGTTTTGATCTAGACAAAGATCAGAATGTATAAATACAGTGAAATCAATAGAATAGAATAGAAAGCCTTTACTGTCATTACACATAGTAGGCCTATACATGGTACGTGATTTAAAGTGTTGCTCCGGAGTGATTTCAAGCATAGCCCTGTTGAACAAACCTGCTAAATGCACTACTTAGTGAGTGGAACAAAATGATTTGGAACAGCAGAGACCGAACGAAGAAGCGAACAAGCACTTTACACTGAATCAATGGAAACTCATTATTCGAAACCGAAACTAAGATCTGAGGTACTGTATACCTTTGACTCAATGTAAAGTGCTTTGCGTTCGTGTTTGGTCTATGCTGTTCGAAATTCTTTCATTCCATGCGAAATCTGTTTCTGTTAGAAGCTATGCAGTGAGCTATGTGCAACAGGGCTATGCCTATCCTGTAAGAGCTGCTTCTTAAAACGTGCACTCATTACCATATATCAATTATGTACTGTAAACTAATGTGCAAGAAGTCCTATGCAACTAAAACTAAAATAATAAATAAACACAGACAGACAAACAGGTGAAAAATAGTGCAATGTGAAATTATGACTATTATAGCCTACTGTAAGATTCTCTGTCGATCTCTGGCAGATTTGGTGGACAGTTGCTCTATTGCTCCCCCTGGTGGTCAACTTTGTCACTGCTGAGACGGAACTGCCAGCCGACTGTGACGACATCTTCAACAACGGTGACACACTCAGCAACGTGTATACCATTTACCCAAAAGGAGACAGCTCATCTGTGCAGGTGTACTGTGACATGGGCTGTAATGGCAACCCCAAAGAGGGCAGGTGGATGGTGAGTTCAAATTATCCATGGTTGTATTAAGAAATGATTTTCACAATTAACAAGTACTGTAACCCTAGATAGCTCTAGAGCCACAGTGTGTCTCAACTGTAATATAAAAATAACTTTAAGTAGGCCTGTGGTAAAGCTGCACAAAAAGACTTTGGTTTATCAGGCTAACTTTGTAATGGATGGACTCACATATAAAAATTAGGATGACAGTACCTATGAGTTCTAAGAATTACAAGGTTGTTCTGCAGTATGATCAATATATTGATATTGCTATGGTAAAGAAGGTAGGTCCTAATGGCGGTCTGTGGTTTATGTGGAGTAATATGAATTATCTCTGCTTCATAGGTGATCCAGAGGAGGATGGATGGAACTGTGAACTTCTACCGGCCCTGGGATCAGTACAAGAAGGGCTTTGGGGAAAAGACTGGAGAATACTGGCTTGGTTAGAAACACACACACACACACACACACACACACACACACAGACACACACACACACACATACGCGCACACACACACACACACACACACAAAGCCAGACAAGATTAGGAATAACACTACCATATCTCACTGTGTTCCTGTTCTGTGTGAATGTTCAGGACTGGAGTGGCTCCATCTGCTGACCAGTAAGAAGAAGTACGAGCTGAGAGTGGACATGGAGGACTTTGAGGGGGGACAGGTCCACGCCCAGTACTCCTCCTTCTCTGTGGGATCAGAGGAAGAGGGATACCAGCTACAGGTGTCTGGATACATAGATGGAGGAGCAGGTAGGGAACACACACACACACACACACACACACACACACACACACACACAGGCCTCTCACTCTTTCCTACTGATCACATTCAAAGTTTTTATTATTATTATTATTCCCTCTCTCCCTCTAATTAGGAGACTCTCTGACATACCACAGTGGACAGAAGTTCTCCACCTTTGACCAGGACTCCCACAACTGTGCCAAATCCTACCTAGGAGCCTTCTGGTATGAAAAATGTCACTATGCCAATCCTAATGGCATCTACAAATGGGGAAATGACTCCACCCATCGTGCTGTTGGTGTTGTGTGGTATCACTGGAAAGGTTATGAATACTCACTAAAGAGCATCAGCATGAAGATCAGGGCTGTGGAGACATCATGAGCTGAGCCAGAGGAGGAGACACCGCACTCACTGTATTGCCTCATTGAAATGCATTGGAAAAAAAATTGTTATTGGAAGATGGCTGACTTCAGAAACTGGAAGTCCTGCCTCGAAGTGAAAAGAGCCAATCGTGTTGTTCAAAGCAGCATGATGGACACTTACCTTTTGTTTATTTCCTCCGTCATAGCCATGTGGTGGACATTTGCGCAGACGCAGTGAGTAATTTGTGTTTAGAATAAAGTCTTATCCCACTCAATCATCATGCAGACCAACAACTACTTATTTGGACCTTATAACTTGTGATGTTATATATATAGTAGTGCTGTCAAGCGATTAAAATATTTAATCGCGATTAATCGCATTTTTGCCGTAGTTAACTCATAACTTTAATCCTATACTGTTGCCAGCACTGGATTTACAGTAGTTTATATGCATGATGTAATATTGGTCAGGAAATATAATTGAGTAAATAAAAATAAAATGAAAATTGTAATTGTCTGACTCTGGCTTGTGGGCTGGGGGAGGGGGGAATGGGGGGGTGGTCCTGTGGATAGATTAACTCGCCACATTTAATTATTCTGCATGTTGTCTTTATGTAACTTTAGAAAGCAAACCCACCAAATCAGACTTTTTCATTAAGGTTGCCAACTTCCAGAAATAAAAATAAGGAACTTATTGTGTGTGTGTGTGTGTGTGTGTGTCATGTTGGAGAAACAATGTTTGTGTGGGAATCTGTGTATCTGAGTAGGCTTCTTTTACAGTGGAGGGCTTGAGTGACTCTACCCTATTGTGTCTAATATAACAGTAACTCCACACATGCCTAGTCCAGGCCATCAGACACAGAGAGTCATGTTAGGGATAATGGCCACCGATGTGTCCCGATATACGTATGGGAATAATGGACGAAGAGCAGGCGAAGCCCAGCACAATGCGATGCTGAAAGCGGAGTGCCATTTGATTCAGCCAAGTCCATTATTCTCCCGCATATTATCCCACCAGGTTGCAACTCATGCATGTAAACCAGGGGGTTTCAACTGGATCAGTTCCAGGGACCGTTCTTACTGAAGTCATCAGCAGCCCACCGTCGGAAAGGGTGCCGCCAGGGTGTTATAAACACAGAAATTGCAACAAAGTACAAATAAAGAGAAATTATAGCCAGCAACCACCATATTTGCCATATGCAGCAGTTCATTCTTACACTGCATTTGGAGTGATAGCCATATCATAATAACAGCTGTGAATATTTCTCATCAAGTTTTCAAAAAATCTAATTCAACCACAGTAAGTTGTACCTGGAACCCATCACAGACCACCAGGGTTCACAATGTGTTTACGGACCACCAGGAGTCCGCGGACCCCCTGTTAAAAACAGGATGTAGACAATAACAAGCACTCAAAACATAGGCTGAGAAATGCGTTTCACTTTTAAGAAAAGCTAAACTGATATGATATACTTTAATTTTTTACCAGATCTAATGTATGTCATAGGTGTCCCATTATTGAGGAATAACGGACACCCTGTCAGCTAATCAGAAAACAGTGTTTTATTTCTACGGGTCAGAAAACAGAGAGAAAAGTATTCAGTAATCTTCTATTAGCACATTAGAACATTAGCAACTGGCATTAGCATGGGGTTGAGAGAGCGTGAGAGAAAAACATGACACTCGCAGTTCTTTTCTATATAAACCACAGGTGTTGGCCAAAAGTGTAAAGCAAGGCTGTGTGTGGGTGGATGAATGATTACATCATGAGAGTGAGTCTGTGTGTGTTTGCAAAAGTGTGTGATTATCAATTATGTCTATACCAATGAACATTTGCATAAACAGGATCAGAGTCCACAAGACTGTTGTTCTGGTCCGCACCACGTGATATCCTGATGCTGCTATAGAGCACAGCGTCAGGCTGAAATTAGAGAGAAAAAGCCAAGTCAATAAAAAAAATATTAACAAAAAAAAAATGAATAGCATTGAAAATCAAATGAGTGTGTTTTTATTTCTGTCATTAGTACCACCTGTATAACCTCTACAAAGTACTGATATTAACTGAAAAGTAAGGTGGTGGAACAGACTGAACATCTGTGGCACTGGTCCTGTTTTGAGTATGACAAAAGAAATGCAGCTAATTATCAATGGATGAAAGCTACTAGAAAAGCACTCAGAGAACACTGATGTTCCAGATCATCATTGTCTGACATTTTACAGTAATACAAATACATGCAGAACTTTTTTTTGAGCTCTTTTGCGAAAACATGACCTGCTTGGTGGAGGTAATAGTCGATTTAAAATTGAAATCTAAAATTACTCAAACAAGCTAACAAAAGCATCAAGAAGGATTAAACCTACCGAATTGAGGCTTGTATCTTCAATGGTTCCTGAAAAATGTACATTATTACAGAAGAGAGAAAAAATAATTAATACAGTACAGTTTTTGAGTTTTTGAAAGCTGATTGTGAGCCACTCACTTGTCCATCTCTTATGTGTTACCACCACAATTATCACGATAGCAGCCAACAGACTGACAGAGACCCCAATTCCAGCAATCAGTGGAACTGCAGAAGAAACTGGGGGAAGACAAGGAGAATGGTCCTTTTATGTAAGCTATAATCCACAGTCGACTTATGTTTAATTTAATAAACCTTTTGTTATTTTATTTGAAGGTAACATTGGGGTAGATGTAATTTATTTAATCTACTTCATTAAAACAATAAAACTGCATTTTTTTCTGTATTGACTGAAAAGCACAATATGTATAGGCATATTTTTTCAGTGTTGACAATGGAAATAACATTTTGAAGTAAGCCTGTAGGCCTACAGGCGACAGCAAGGCACATCTGGGCCTAGTTAAAAGCACAATGAAGAGTGCTTGTCAAGGACAACAAGCTTCGAACGCTAACTAAAGAGAATTTGCTGTGCCATCACCATGGCAAAAAATAAGTTGAAGCGAGCAGGCTTTTGCACAGTTGGGTTTTCTAAGAGCAAGGAAGTCAGTTAACCCCACGAACCTCTCACTGTGATGGTGTACTTAACAGAAGTCTGATCCTGTCCTCGGGCAGTGACAAAGCATCTCCATCTCCACCTGGGTCGGTCTTGTTTTGGATCTTTGAGTTTCACAGTCAGTATAGTATTACAGGTAGAAGCAGTTGTGATTTGGCGGTAGGAAGTGTTCCTAAGCACTCTCCCTCCTTCCCTCCAGCTTAGAAGAATTCCCTCTTCTTCCACTGATCTCCCACAATTGTCAGGTGTGTGCAGAAGACAGTTGAGAGTCACATGACTGCCTGCCTCCATGTCAGTCTCACTGGGGGAAGCAGAGACTGCAGGGGAAATTACATCATAACACCAGGAATACAACACAACACAGTGGCAACATTCCATATAAGGAAAACATGCATGGTCAGTCACAATTGTTTAAAATTTTATCTATGGTTCACATCACTCTTCTTTGATGCCTTTCTCCTCCAACACCTCTACAAACTCTATTCTTCCCCTCATAATGTAGGCCTATTGGTTGACCTTGGCCTAGTAGTGTGGACAATTATTAAATTAATTCATGTTATGATAATTATGCTATTGTAGCAGCCCTCGGATCCCAAATGAGAGAGTATCAACAGATGTGTAAGGTTTCTTTAGTCTGTAGCAGCATCAACTTGAATCCATTTCATCTTAGACTCATAGTTAAAACTCTATCAAAACATGCAAAGTAAACATCTCAGTTGCACAAAATTTGCACATTATTTGAACATAAATTTCCTACATACACAGACATGTCCAGCAAGCCACAAATAAATCACTGCACTCACCAAAGAATTAAAAGATGTATGATAATCTGCTATGGTTAAAACAGGTGTCAAAACTTGCACAAGTGCCGTAGGCCTAGGCTAAACTTGTGAGATAAAACTCATTTGGCCCAAGGCCCCTTGCACACACTACGCTCCACCGGACAAAGTTTAATATACTAGCAGCACACATATTCAATCAGAAATTCACAAATCCCATCAAAGGACATTCAGAAATAGAAATATAAGTAAAAGATTTAATTACTGTAATTAGACATAAGTTTGAATAAATTAAACATTTCACATACAAACTGACAAAACACACAGGGCAATGGTGGTCCTTCACAGCTATGATTGTGCTCAAAGAGACCCTATGCAGCATTTTTATAGTCATAAAACAGTAAATCATTGCTTTGGTTGACTGACATATTTTGGTGAAAACTGCTACTTTGATAATTGTAGACTGTACTACGCATTACTGAATGTAATTTCATGAGAGTCATGAGAGTGAAGAAGAAAGATTAAATGCTTACTTAGACCCACTAGTTTATAAATATAGGCCTAGTTCAGCTATTCAGAGGAGTGAGAGACTGAGTGAGATGTTCGGGGGTGAACATTTACTGAATGCAAAGCATGCAAAGGTGATACTGACGTGGCTTTGCATTGATTGTTATTTACATAGTTCCCGTTTAACTATAGTTCTTTGTACTGTATGTATAGTAATTAAGCAAAATGAGTTTTAGTATAGAATGTATTTGGCAAAGAAGAGTGCAGAGAGAAATGAGATTCACTCAACAAATCAATTCATTCAGTAAGTGTGACAGTTAGGTTTAGTGTTTTAACATTTATGAAAAACTATTACCTACCATGAAGAACAGTCAAGTGAACTGGAGCATCACATCCATGTTGTTGTCCACCCTCTTTCAGGTACTGCTGGCAGACATAGAGTCCAACGTCATCAGTAATAACATTAGTAATGTGGAGGGAACAATTAGAAGTCAGGCTTAGTCTCTTTGCCCTGTCTGTAGATTTTTTCTCTCCACGCCCGAACAATTCCACACCAGGTCCTGTATTGTTATACAGCCAGGTTGTAGAGGAGCAGTTAGGATGAACTACATTAGTACAGACCAGAGTGGCGGTTCCACCTGCACTGGAGATCACAGTGGGAGAGTTCCCCTTGACACCTGGAGGAAGAAGAGTAACAGTCAAAGTTCCTGAGAGAAAGGAGAATCAAAGCTACATATTCTATGACTGTTTCTCAAAGTCGAGAATGCTTCTTAGATAGAATACTAGACTTCGAAAAGGTTCCATCGGTGCATCCTTCTCTACGAATAAAGGACTTTGTCCTCGATAGAATTTAGGAGTAATTTATAGCGACTGGCAATACCAACAAAAGTACTACACTAAAATCTCGGGTATCTTTGACATTAGAACAGTTTTGCTTTGCGACAGACAATGACACGGAATACTCGGAAAAGCAGCATGCTTCCTCGACCTCGACTCTGAGAAACAGTCTATGTCATTGTTTTCCTGCTTTAAGATATTTGCAGAAATATTTCTAATGGAGATATTTTAGCAACAATGTTCATCATAAAAATCTTTTAAGCCCTCCAATTATTTGTGTTTCTTGTTTACCTTAGTATTCCAGTCATTCCTGTAAGTGCATTCATTAATTTATCAACATCCAGTCATTTTGACAGGGAATACTACAAGTTGTGACAAAATTGTGTGAAGCAACCCAAATGTTATGAAAATGAACAAAAATCTTAACGAGTTACATTATTCCACAGCAATCTAAATTACAGAAGAAGAAAACAAAACAATAAAAACAAAGGAGAAGTTTATCAAGTGATAGACATAAATAGGAAGAGGTCAAGTGGTATGGAGATAAGAAGCCAAGGCATGTTTAAGCTATCTGAAGGAAGAGATGGAGCGAATACTGTATGTGAAGGTAACTTATTCCAATCAGAAGGGGCTTTAAACATAAACGATTTTTTAGAGGCAGACTTGGAAATAGATGGAACTGTAAAACATAACTGTGCAGAATGTCGTAAGTGATGAGTGGATGAGAAAGGAATCAGAAGTTGTTTTAAGTAAGAGGGATAATCAAAATGAATGCATTTGAATAGCAGTTGCAACCAGTGGATTTGTCTTCTTATGTAAGGAGGAGGCAAATCAAGAACTTCATACATGGTACAGTGATGAGTTAAGAATGGACAATTAAGAATTAATCGACAAAGTCGATTGTAAACTGTAGTGAGAGAATTGAGAGAGGTTTTAGAAGCAATACAATAAACAGAGTCAGCGTAATCCATTATAGGCAGAACAAGTTGAAGTGCAATCTTTTTTCTGACATTGCGTGGAAAACAGTTTTTAGAACGGAAAAGCAAACCAAGACTATAGTTCATTTTGTTTACAATAAGCTTGATATGAAAATTAAAGGAGAGATTAGCATCAAGATATAAACCCAAATATTTAGTTTGGTCAACTTTTTGCAAGATGGTACCGTCCAGACAGATGATATAGCATGAAGTTGAAGTAAGCTTAGATTTGATATTCTGTTGAGTGCCAAAAATCATCATATGAGATTTAGTTTTGTTGAGGAGTAGATTGTTAGCAGAAAGCCAATGTTGCAGACTATTGAAATCAGATTGTAATTGTTCTGTAATAAGTGCAGGATTTGTATGGGACGTATATAAGACAGTATCATCTGCATAGAGTTGAACAGAGGACTTGCAGAATAGCATAATAAACATGCCATTGATGCAGCAACAAAACATTAAATGAAATGTGGCCCAAAATGAGAGTAATGAGAAAATGTAACTCACCCAGGTAGTCTTGACTCAGGCAAATCAGAAAGATTATCAGAGCATTGGGGATAAAGGCCATATTTTTCTCCTGTCCACCTTTCAATGTTAAACAGCACTGCTTCTGTGTGTTTCTTGTGTGTACGTGCTTTTGTGTGCATACAGAGCAGGTATCTGAAAGTGATTCTAAATTCAATCTTTCCATTGCGTCAGACTGACGATGACAGACTATTCATCATAGTGTAGCTTCATTTAAACCCTGACTGTATTTAATAACAGGTGATTAGAGACAAGCCATTAGGCTAAAATCATAGCAACTGGCAATACTTTGATACCAACAAAAGTACTAAAGTCATGCATGTAACTGTTGATTGGCCCTGAAATCCAAATGCTCTCTCAGTCTCTCTGAAATCATAACCACTTTCCTAAAACATAAAGAATTAACCTATACAATACAATTATTCAGTACATCGTATTGTATATGCACAACATTACAGTTAGTGTGAAAATATCTAGCCTATACACCTACGTCTGTGTTTGTGTGTGTCTTTATATTGGTTAATGGGTATAATGGTAGTGTGTGGTGTCTGGGTATACCCAAATATGGTAAAGCTTCATATTTTTGTCACAGACATCAGCACATTGATTCTGTTTCATGAAGCCTGAGAAAAGACTAGACAGTTGTACAGTAATGTACTGTATGTGTTAGCCGATGGGGATTTTGATTATTCAACTGATGACCACTGCAATGCAACACCATTGCAATATCTTAGCTCACATTGTCAAGTGAGTCTGTGAAGTGTGAACCTTTGAAGTTCAGCTCCTTCTGTGTGTTATAAAAGTGCTATGGTAGATAAACATTTCTCTATTGCCTTTCCATTTTATGTTGCTTATTTATTTAATTCATTATTTATTTATTAAACCCCCTAAGTCAGTGGCATTTATTCATGCCTGAGACTGGACAAAACAGTGTTTTATACATTAATCAGGGGAGAGATACATCTGATGCATCAAAACAACATAGGCCTAAGTGATGTACCAGCACATCTGATGTAGACTGACTTTTTAGAGATCCAGAGAAAAAGACATGAAGCTGTCTTGTACACAAATAAATGTCCATATTGGCACAGACATGTTAAAAACAATAATTAATATTAGTTAATAGTTAATTTTCTAAGTCAACCTCAGAAGGCAATAACAGTGCAGGAGTGTGATAGAAATGCAGTAGAAATAGTGTGTGTGTGTGTGTGTGTGTGTGTGTGTGTGTGTGTGTATGTGTGTGTATGGGGAGGATGCATTGTAGAGTGTGAAAGCTGCAAAGATGCACTTTGTTTACCACAGCTAGGCTTTGACACCTGTTAAACAAGTGATGCACTATGGGCTCTAATCTGTGACCGTTTGAGCACATTTGAAATGTGAGACTGTCAAATGTGTTAACCAAAGCCAACCATGGCTGTGCATCTGACCCAAACAAAGTGCTAAGTTAGAGTCTTAAAGAAATGTATTCACACTATCTTGTTTAAAGCAAGAGTAATGAAGTGTAATGAACATCTCATGGGACTTTGTCAACATCCAGTACAACAATGCAACATCCCCAGTGGATAGGACAGTGGCCCTCAATCACTCAGTCACAACAGATCTTGGTGATGGACTCATTCATCGGCCTATAAGCCATCTCATGTCTTGTGACCAATTCATGTTGATCGCAGCCTAGAGTGGTGGTGTCAAGCTACCATTTTATCTAGAGGAACTTGACTTTGTGTGATTTACTGTGTGCTGACATAAAAAATGCGTCGTGACCTGATAGGATAGGCCAGTCTCTGTATTTAATGTGCTGTTGTGAGAAATGACCTCTCACGGACCATTCCTTGAGATACTTTTCACATTCCTTTGATGTCAAGAAGAGGTACATAGGCTACTTTATCTTGTCTTCGTCTCACACTAAACCCCTTAAACATTTGAACTAGGTAAATAGTTTATTGTTAAGCTTGTACAATATGACACAATTTAAATTGCACAACAAAACAACATAATGAGCATCAAGAAAGCGATTGCATTTCTAGGGCATGACCATCAGGGGGATCATAAAGAGGATCATAACATGCATCACCTGCATGAATAATCTTACAAGGTTTTTACCAGATCTCTCTGTATGTAATCGTCTTTAGACACAAGGAACACAATCTGTTTACAAAAATATCAAAAGAGATTATATTGCATTTATGTACAATAATAAAAGTAGGATTATGGCTTCTAAGACAGATTGGAGCAGAGTTAATCTAATATTATCCTTATGACAAGAAGACTATCACACAATCATATTGGCCTCCTTTTATGTAAATTTAATGCACAAATGTATGTCTATGTATCTCTTTCAGTCACTGAGGTATTTGGGTTGCCCTGTTGATCACCTATGGAGCAGAGAAAGACAGAAAAGAATTGTATATCAGTCATTGAATTACAATCAGTATGGACTGTTATTCGGTATGTATCTGTGCAGTAGTCCACTCACCTGGTCTCTTCCTGTAGATGACTGCAACTATGATCACAGCTACAAACAGACTGGCAGTGGTAGCAACTCTGACTGCTACATGGACACCTGCAGTGTGTGTGTGTGTGTGTGTGTGTGTGTGTGTGTGAGAGAGAGAGAGAGAGAGAGAGAGAGAGAGAGAGAGAGAGAGAGAGAGAGATTAAATGACTGAGTCAGTTGAGTCAGTGAGTGAATGAGTTGATTGACATGATACCTGGTGGAACACCATGCTAAAGCATGTCTAAGCTAAACCCAAGGACCGGGGCTCAAGTCATAGTGAGTTTCCAAAGGCAAGTTCCATTACCTCTAAACAACTGTCTGCAGGGGTACTGGGCCACTTCTCTAAGGTGCCGTTTACAGGACTGCTTAAACATACATTTCCCTGCCCCTCAACCTCACCTTCACCTCAACGCACACAGACATCTTGAGTGACTCTGTAGCAGAGAAAGCCCTGTTGTGTGAAAGTTATAGGTAGAATGCCCTAGGTGAACCTGTCAAAAATATCTGCATACTTGGACAAACACAACTCCCAGTGATTGCTTGGGGTGAACTGACAACAAAGTCCACCACTGGTCTGGCATAAGTACAATAATGAATATATGAGTTTACAGAGGTTCCTTTTAAATGCATTTGTTTTGTTTTTTTAGCGGTAGAGAAAATAACAATTTAGCAATTTTATCTTTTCCATGTGCACAAGACCTAAAAAGCCCAAATGGATACAGGCAGAGATGCCGGCCCAAATTGCTCAAATGTTTTTTTGGAAAGCATGGTCTTGTGAAATCCCGAAGCTAGACGTGCTCACACACAGACACAAACTGTCTTACCTGAGGAGTCAACTCTTAGATACACAAACAAAGTGAGAGAGAGACTTACCGAAGAAGTGAGGTACTGGATAGATCTTTGAGGCTACAAATGAAATACAGTATTAGAATTTACAATTCAGTTTCAAAGCAAGGTATCTGACAGAGTTGTATATGCACATGTAGCCGGTGGCGGACTGCACCGCACACGGGTCTCGAACCCGCCACCCCGCAAGCTACAAACTCCCGGCCTGGGAGTGGGACGCTCTAACCAACTGAGCCAAAAGCCCGAGCTTCTAACTCAGCGTGTTAGAAGCACCCATGGAATTGGGTGATGAGGATTTACACGTACTACCGCCGAACTAGCCGAGATAGTTGACCTCCGTTACACTCACCCTCCAAATCCTCACTCCCATCCGGGTCACGGCACCAATGTAGCCGGTGGCTGTCCGCACCGCACACGGGTCTCGAACCTGCCACCCCGCAAGCTACAAACTCCTGGCGTGGGAGTGGGACGCTCTAACCATCTGAGCCGAAAGCCCAAGCTTCTCAGCATGTTAGAAGCACCCATGGAATTGGGTGATGAGGATTTACACGTACTACCGCCGAACTAGCCGAGCTAGCTGACCGCCGTTACACATACAGTTTGCAGGGCAAGAAGTCTGTTCTCCATTCACCTTTGACTGTCATGGTGTAGTCAGCTGCGGTCTGGACCTTTCCTCCTGCTGTCACTTGGCATCTCCATGTCTTCTGTGTGGGGACAGGGTTTGGATCTAGCTTCTCTGTCATTGTGAGGTCACACATGGAAGAGGAGATGATCTGGCGGTAGCTGGTGTTCTGCAGCTCAGCCCCTCCCTCATTCACCCAGCTCAGGCGAACACCTGTGAGGTTCACACTCTCACTCTCTATGTGCAGGCGGCAGTAGATGGTCACATCACCGCATGCATCTGCCTCAGCCATGCTTGAAGAAACTAAACACATCAATTTAGACATTTAAAGGAGAAATCAGGTGTACTAAAGCTGACTCAATGGGGCATAATGAAATTAAACCAAAGGTAAATTGTTACTCTATGCCCCATTAAATTACTATTAGTTGCAGAGGTGTCAAGTAACGAAGTACAAATACTTCGTTACTGTACTTAAGTAAATTTTTTAGGTATCTATACTTTACTCCACTCCTTATTTTTCTGCCTACTTTTTACTTCTACTTCTTACATTTTCATGCAAGTATCGGTACTTTCTACTCCTTACATTTTAAAAATCGCCTCGTTACTGCCATTTCTTTCGCCATGTTTTTATTTCGTCTCGTCATCGTTCAAACTTTTCTTTTGGGATCTTCAATTGCTCGTTAGGTGCTGTGCACGCACAGTGTGCGTGTTAGATGCAGCACAGCACAGCTCACCTCCTTGAGCAGAATCGCCCGCAATGCTTTTCTATCTTTCCTCTCCAGCGGAGCTACTAGGAAGAGTCATGTTGCAAGCTTTGCTGCTTTGAAAGCAAGCACCTGTCTAGAATAAGTATCTTCCTACCAAATTGTGTCATTTAAATTTAGGATCCCTGCAACATAGCCTACTGTCAAGAAGACGATTATTTGGCTATTAACGCAGCCTATTTTCATTTTACATCTAAGTAGCGATTGTTAGCTTACCTTGGAAATGCTGTTGCTGGGCATTTTAATAGTTGCAGGATAATTTTCTGCATAACATAAAAACTTGTAGCCTAGAACTCATGTTATAGTCTTGGCCGTGGCTACAATAGAGGACACCGAGGTCCGGACCTCGGTAATTTTTTCGAGCCGAAAATAAGTTTAACATTCTTCAGACGCGCCAATTAAGTAATCCTTTTGCGCGCGCTATGCCTCAAAACATATTGCCGGTTTTGCTTCATTGTCTTTCGTAAGCTTTATATGGGTATATCTGCTCTTACAATCGAGGTATTTGGTATTAAATTAAACTAGACAACCAGATCTATCCTTTGGTGTCATTGCCAACGTACTTGCTAGAGAATGACAGGGTTCAATTTCAGTATAGAAATCACCTATATTTAGGCAAGGTATGTCTTTATCTAGTGTTAAAGGCTGAACTTGCAAGATCACATATTATAATATAGACCTATAAGTTGCAGAGATCATCATCAAGTTTTCAATCTCATTGAAATCTGTGAAATGAACACAATTTTTAAAACTGTAATCTGTGGTGGGAGTACATTATTGTAGACTTAATGATTGGAGCACTTAAATCACACCCACTGGACTCACTCACTGAAATAAAATATATTTTCTCCAAACACAATCAGTGGCAGGTTACACTGTTGTCACACAATTTTAAATAGCCTAAAGAATTCTAAAAAGAGAAAGCTGCCTATGTAGCCTATTAGGAAGGAAGGAGGAGCTGTGTCTCATTGACTTTCAGTGGGTGTAATTTTGTAATTGTGCTCCCACCATTGCATTTTTATTAAGAATTGTGTTCATTTCACAGATTGCTGTGAGATCATTTTGAAGTTTTCTATCACCCAATTTCAGAAATGGAGCACCCTCATTTTAGGTGGTGCTGAAGTCTCACACAACTGATGGGAGAAGGGAAAGGGAGAGGGGTTTTAGAGTGTCTCAAACCTTTCCCTTTACTGTAATACTAGTTACTATAATAGTGTATCAAATACAATAAATGAGTTTAGCAAAGTCAGTAATGAGCTGGGGAAGTTCAAAGATTTCAATAGATTTCCTATGTTAAAAATGTTTCTATTTTCTACTATTGATATTGCTGTTTAAAACACAGCTTGCAAAAGGTTGAGAACCCCTGCCATAGAGCATGGCCTATCACTAGGCTATGTATCTAGAAATGAAGGCCTGCCAATGGCTGTAGGCCCATGCAGCACGGCCTAAGCCTTTTTGCCTTATATGGCATTTTTTCTCTAAAATTACTTTTACTTTTATACTTTAAGTAGTTTTAAAACTAGTACTTTTATACTTTTACTTAAGTAACAAGTTTGAGTTGATACTTCAACTTTTACTGAAGTCTTTTCAAACACTAGTATCTATACTTCTACTTAAAGGGAAATCCTGTCAATTTTCAACAAGAGCTCTATTGCTCAAGCTACTTGAGATTAGCCAATACTGAAGACGCAAGACATTTTGGACTAACCATATAGGTTTCCTTGAACAGAGAATAAGCCCTGACCGTTAACCCAATGGGGCAAGTTTTCAAAACTGTGTTTACAGCATTTAAGCATGCTCCAAATATCACCCCAAAAGTTATGCAACATCATCAGACACATTACAACACAGAACTGTATTGTGTATGGCAACAAATGGCTGGGAAAGTGGTTAAAACTGTGAGCTTATGCAAGCAGCCCAATATTGTTTGTTTACAAAACGGTTTTGTAAACACTGCATAAAAACACAATTTTAAGCACTTTGTTAGACATTTGTAGTCATAAACACTACAGAGGTGTGTTGTAATGTGTCTGATGATGTTACATAGCTTTTGGGGTGACATTTGGTGCATGATTTGATGCTGAAAACTGTTTTGAAAACTTGCCCCATTGGGTGAACTGTCAGGGCTTACTCTCTGTTCAAGGAAACCTATATGGTTGGACTAAAATGTCTTGCGTCTTCAGTATTTGCTAATCTCTAGTAGCTTGAGCAATAGAGCTCTTGTTGAAATTTGACAGGATTTCCCCTTTAAGTAATGAAAGTGAGTACTTTTGACACCTCTGATTAGTTGCCAGTTCACTGCTTGGTCTATGTTGTATCAAATTTTCTTATTCTTTTTCCTACCTACAGGACTTGTACAGTGATCCAATAATTGTCACAAGAATCATTTCAACTCTTAATAGATCTCTTTTTTTGTAACTGTTGTGTTTTGTAAGTTTGCTTGAGATGAGCCACAGTACGTCAAAAATCCAACCCGGCGGTTCCTACAGTCTCCTGGTTGGTCCGTCCATTCAATTCCGGTCCTGAAATCCCTTTCAATGGACGCAACATCAGATGCTTGTGCCCAAGAGGGCGCTGCATCTGACGTGAGTAAGGTTAGCCTTAGCCCGCCATCAAGCCAAATTTGAGAAAACATTACTATGGTTGAAATCATTCAATGAAATTACAATAAAAACCCACTTGACTGCATCAGTCTCATTAGTCTGCTCCCTCTTCAGTGTCAGAGAATACGTTATGTTAGGGTGTTAACGGTCGAGGTATCCTGTTATAGGGTAATGGACGAGGTGGAAGCGAATGACGACCATGATGGAATAAACAGCCCTATCAGCCAATCAGAAAACAGTATTCCATTCCACCGGGTGATAATTGATTGTGCTGTCATTAACTACTTACTGTTGAGAACTGCGAGATGAACACCACTATCACAAAAGGTTGACCGACGTCGACGTTTTTTTCCACCAAAATATTCACAGGTGTAGAGTCCAGCATCCTTCGAGGTGATGTCCGGAATGTGGAGAGAGCAGTCTGGGAGCTGAGTCAGTCTACCACCAATGACATACATGTGGCTCACAAGGTTCGAGCCATGGTGCCATCCAAGATTGACAGAACAGGAATCTCTATCTCTATTTAATACATGTGCCAGCCTTTCGTGACAGGGTAGAGTTACATTCTGACCCACTCTGGAAAAAACAGTGCATTCCTGTCCTTTGACACCTGAATAGAAGTAGTATAGAATTAGTTGGACTGTTCCTGATACGTCAAAACAACAATACTGGCACATTACTTCAGACTTAACCTATAGGGGAGACTGGGGTAAGATGAGCCAATTTTTACATTCTTCATCATTCTGCTGATTTGATTAGGTTTTGGTGTTCAATTTTCACATCAAACAAAAATTTGAAGTGTCTTGCTTCTTCTGAAAGTAGTTATTCTTTCATAGTGTACACAGGTAAGGAGATATGACCTCTTCAAAAAAAGTGGTCTCGTGGCTCAACTTGCCCCATGTGCGGGGTAAGTTGAGCCATATGTAGGGGTAAGTTGAGCCAGAACAAACTTTTTATTAAAAATCATAGTCATTTTCTTCAAATAATGAAACAGAACAATAGCAAACAGACTATTAGTCTGAGACCTAGCAAAACAGACCAAAACAAAATTTGATAAGGAAGGAATGCTATTGGCCTTTTTTGCAGCCTCATCCATTTGCACTACCTGACCGCATGATCAACCTAAGAAAAAAAGTAAATTTTTCATTAGTAGAGATTTAAAATATGTTATTTGGAGATGTCTGTGAAAAGCACAACTAATCTTCATCCATTTAACAGATTATACATATATATTTTTTCGACATATGGAAATTGAATCGGCTCAACTTGCCCCATGCCTGATGGCTCAATTTAACCCACTACATGATTTTGGAAAAGATGCCTCACCCAGCAAATTAGGGTCACATTCAAGATTTTGTTTAGCAATCACATAATGGCTTATAAGAGCACTAATTGAGATATAATGCATTTGATTATTATTCTATTCAGGTTTTCTCTAAATCATCTTAACACTGGATGTGAAGAAATTCACACGTGATACAAAAAAACTATTTTTTACTCATATCTTTTAAACCACATTTGTCATGTACTTGCTACTGATTCCCTCTACCTTCAAATCCTAACACATGATAAAATTTGTTTATGGTTTCCAAGAAAAAGGGGGTGGCTCATCTTACCCTGTGGCTCATCTTACCCCGGTCTCCTACTGTACTGTAACATTAAAAAATGTGTTTTAGTGTAGCACCCTCCAAAGTACTAAGTAAGGTTTTAAACCTCCACCCAAGCCTGGGCTGAGTTCAGGTCGAGCTTGGACCAAGATCCCTCATTACTCACGAGCTTGATTGCGTCGGGCCCATGATAACTGTTTTTGTGTATCATTTATTAGCCTACAATGCTAGGTGTGAATGTTAGCTTATGATTCACATAGCCTAAGGAATTTCAACATGTTACAATCAGACACTGAGCCTAACCTCCTCATCTGCTGTGCTCTGTACATCAGACCTACATGTAACAAGTAAAATCAGGATGCTCACATTGGCCCAGAAAAGAAACTTCATAGTTTGTTTGTCGACTGTAAAACATGTGGCTTTGTCAGATGAGGGAAGCCCACACTACTGTAAAAGGACAATTTTTTTTTTTTTTTAAGATATTAAGATTTGTTGGTAACACTTTGTGGTAAGGGTACATGAATCATCATGAATTCATGCATGATTTCATTCATGATTCATGCATTACTTCATCTCTGAATATCTAATGACTCATCAGGTATTAGCATTAATTCATTGTTTATCATTAATGACCTCCTGCTGAAATAGCAGATGATCTTAAGCATTAATTACCCTGGGTACATCATCATGAGTCATGACTAATTACACATGATCATGATGTTTTTGTTCAAAAGAATTTGATATAATTTGATATAATAAAAGTACTTATTTAGCCTACTTTGGCCTAGTTCCTCATATCTATCCCATACATCAACTAAATTTTACCAATTTAACCATGTCAACACTTTAGTTGAGGGGGCACAAATATGATGAATTCATCATGATTATGCAAATTAATCATGACTCATGCTAATTAATCATGACTCATGATGATGTACCCAGAGTAACTAATACTTAAGATCATGTGCTATTTCAGCAAGAGGTCATTAATGACAAACAATGAATTCATGTTAATTCCTGATAACTCATTAGAGTTTCAGAGATGAAGTAATGCATGAATCATGAATTTATCATGAATGATTTCATGCATGAATTCATGATAATTCATGTACCCTTACCGCAAAGTGTTACCGATTTGTTTTCAGATTGTTTGTAGCAGTCGTTTTTCTTGCAGAGTTACAAGAAACTTTGATACAGTACAGTACAGTACAGCATATCTCCGCCAGATTGGACTACTGTAATGCATTTCTCATCAGGATCCCTAGCAAGAGTCTGCAGAGACACCAATACATTCAAAACTCTAGTATCCTGATAAGAGTGTGCAAACATAAGCAAATCGCCCCCATCCTCCACCCTCTCCACCAGGATTGAGTGCAAGGCATGCCCTCACCCCCATACCTCAAGGAACTCAACCCACAAAAAATGACTCACTTCTCACACTCCACTCCACATACCCAGAACCAGAGGCCTAAAGACATTTATTTTTAAATGTATGGCTCCCCCAAATGTTTATTGAATTGCTTTCACTTTTGATTGCTTATTTAATTTGATTCTTTTATTATTAATTTAATTGATTTTAATGTTGTAATACATTACAAATAAAATGTATTTTATTATTACTTCCGCCAAGGAGGTTATGTTTTCGGTTGCGTTGGTTTGTCTGTCTCTTTGTTTGTCAGCAGGATAACTCAAAAAAGTACTGCACGGATTTGGATGAAATATTCGGACAATGTGTATATTGGGACAAGCAAGAGCTGATTCGATTTTGGTGGCGATCGGTCATCCAGAACATGATCTGGAATGTATATTGTGTCTGTGACCACATTGCCTTGGCGGAGGCTTTTTTCTAGTTATTATTAATAACATTGAAATGTGTTTCTCTCCCTCAACACTAAAGAATGGATGAAATGCATCTGATTTTGTGCAAAACTAAATAGGTTTGTCCAGGATATAAAAATATATGTAGTGAAATTCAAATGAGAAGGGACGGTCTCTGTTATGGTTGAACAGTTGCAAAATGGCGACTGCAGATGAGATGGAAGACATGGTTGACACTGTTGTGCCTAGGTGAGACTGGCCCTTTGTGCCATACCATGCAATGCATACTTTCCATTGCAAACTGACTAAGTTAATAACTGGTCAGCAACTATGCTTTTGGGAAATGGACCGGACGCCCAAACAAATTGATAGTTGCCAAATGATAGTCATGAGCTTAATTTAGAAATGTAAACATGGGCTAATTGGTTATTGATAGGGGAAAGAACTCACTTAATATCCCTGTTTACATGATAAATATCATTATACTGGTTACTGATTAAAACATTGGTAACACTTTAATTAACAGCCCGTGAAGTACTGGGTAAGTACTAGGTAAGAATGGTGTAACAAAAAAGTATCAAGGGATAAATTATTGAGTACTTACAGCGTAAATTTGCTGGAATAACACACGTTCACGCTTTATTTTACAGCACGTGAAGTACTGAATAAGAACAAGTAAGAACAACATAACAAAACAGAACTTACAGTAATGTGTAATATTGCCATAATTACAAAATAAGTGTGGGGACAGCCTGGATGAAAAAGAGTATAAGAAATCCAGGGTTGGATCAACTTGGATACACTTTATTTTACAGCCCGCGCATTCAATATTAGGGTGTAGTTACAAGTAGTTTTTGGGTACTTAGGTAATTCCACTCAGTAATTTATCCCTTGATACTTTTTTGTTACACCATTTTCAGTTTAATTCAAAGTATTTCACCTAGCATAATCCTATTCTCAGAAGGGCAAACTCAGGATAGGGCCTACTTAATGTCCTGATTATAGAATCCTAAAATTCATGTAAACACCTTGTCCCAGATGATTAGTTGTATAAGCGCCTGCACTTTGTCGTGTCTAACATCTAAGCATGGCCCAAGGCCTCTTGTGGCTTACTGAATTACTGAAAACTACACATTTCAGACTGTGTAAATTATCATGTCAGAGAGTGACATCAGTTTTTTTTTAACTCACCCATGGGGTCCAGGCATATAAGCAGTAAGACATAGCAGATGGGAACCATCTTCATCTCCCTTATCTCTTCTGTCTCTTCCTTTATTTAGGCTATTGCTATCTTATCTTCTCCTTCGTTTGCGTCTGAATGTGTGCAGCAGTGAATGCGAATGCACATTAAAACTTCTTGCAAATGCAACAGAACTTCCTTAAAATTATATATATTCTTCCTACCTTCTTGTGTGTGTGTGTGTGTGTGTGTGTGTGTGTGTGTGTGTGTGTGTGTGTGTGTATTTAAAGCATTTCAGTATTTAAAGTAGGTAGGCCTAGCCACCAAAAATTAAACTCAAAGCTAGAACTGCCACTGGTTAGAAAGCATAAAGCTATGCATTCTCACACATTTTGCATCCATTAACGTCAATAACACAAAATGTTTGCATGAGATTCGGGGTGTATGGCAAGTGAGCATGTTTTCTGTGCATGTTTATGTGGTAGGCCTATTTCGAACCCCAAGCACTGTGCAGGGTTCAAAGTGCCGGCTTCAAAGTAATAAGGTTGAATTATTTTCCTGAAATGAAATAGATTCCATATCTTACATTATATCTTTTCATGTGCATAAAGTAAAAGTGAGCAAAACTTGCTTCTGCTGTCAGTAATATTTGGTATTTGCTTTGTCAAGTAAGTTATTTTCATTTTTTTGTAAAGTGAAGTTGACTAGCATTTAGCAGATAGCCATTATCCAACACTAACTTACAGTGTAGGGTATATGGGTATAGTCAGTCATGTGGCGTAACCACTGTTTCACCATGCTCACAATTTTTAATAATTTTAACTAGACTATATATCCATTGTGTGCTCTACAGTGACTGTATAATGGGGTGTATCAACGAGGTGGGAGCTAAAGGAAGTTAAAGTTAGCCACCACTGGTCTGAGAGATGTGTGTTCTGATGCAAACCACCGTGCATCCTGTCCTCTCCTAATGTTAGTTTAACACTTACTCATCCACCACATCCTTTTCTGCGAAGGCCACAAGATTCAAACCAAGTTGTTTTAGAATGCATGAAGGCATGCAAGGTTTTACTGCGGCTTATGAGGTCATTACCAAACCTTTTTTTTTTTAGGCCTACATAATGCAAATCTATGAAACAAGAATTAGAACAAGAACTTTTTAATGTTTATATGTACAGTAAGCTAAACCATCATATTTAACACTGTGCAGACAAATGCAGATGAAAGTAAAAAAGCGATCAGAGATCGCAGACTTCCGCCAAGACAATGTGGTCACAGATGGTATTCTGGATCACTGATCGCCACCAAAATCAAATCAGTTCTTACTAGTCCCAATACACACGTTGTCCAAAAGTGTCATCCAAATTCGTGCAGTACTTTTCAAGTTATGTTGTACACAGACAGACAGACATACACACACACACACACACACACACACACACACACTGACAGACACACGAAAACATAACCTCCTTGGCGGAGGTCATAATAATTAAAGTGATTAATTGTAGACAAAATTGCATGGCAAATTGATTATGTTAATGTTCAATATAAAAGTAAATTGTCATTTCGTAATGTCTCTAAACATAACTCCTACACAGTATACAATATTGATATATGATATGAAAATGTTTAAAAAGCAAGACTTGGAAGGGATACATTAGAAACAGTAGCATGGGAGAGTAATAGAGTAATGGAATGTGGTTTAGAGAACCTGAGATACATCATGATCACATTCAGCTTCACCTTAAGTGTAGTCATAGGTGTTAACCACAAGCAGAAACACATAAAGTTAATTGCGTGCAAGTGTATATGAGTGTGTACACACACACACACACACACACACACACACACACACACAAATGCAGTAATATGTTTCTGTTAACGCTGTATTTTATTATCCTTCTGCACTGTGGCATAAAGAGCATTGGGATCCACTGCTCCACTGGCAAGCCTGCTTCTGTCCTGGTCCTCACCACCAGACAACTCCACAATGGTGCTGTAGGTCACAGTGTCCTCAGAATGCCTCTGTAATCAAACAAATAAACAAATGTCCCATCACACCCTGAGAAGGTTGAGGTTTAAGGCTTTGAAGTAGGCTATACAAACTCACTGCAGGTGGTCCAGCTTGAGGGCGATTGTGGTGCTGAAAGGCTGCATAGTGCAGATCAGCTCCATCTCCTTCCTCCTGCACTGAGGCCTGAGAGAGATAGAGAGAGAGATATATATTTTAAAATATTTTAACTCTGTAAGTCATCCTGACACTGTTGAATTAATTCTATGTTTGAATCCCATTGTGCCCCCTTAACCCAAGCCCTATAAATGTTTGACATGAACACACCTACATAACTACAGTGAACCCACATTAAATGAAGCTAAAGTTTAAAGGAAAAATACAGAGTCAATCAGTCCATATCCCTGCTCTTTGAGGCTACAGAGTGCTATTAGGGATTAGAATGGCAACATTTTGGTATAATGCCCTTCTAAAATCTATCGACAACACAGCAATGTGAAACAGGGCTACAGGTTAACTTACTCCAGATAATTCCTTTAATTAGTGAGCTGTGTAGATTAATATATACACATACATATAAAAAAGATTGACAGAATAATTATTTCAGCATGACAAAAGAAAATGGCTTTTCACTGACCAGATTGAGATTTCGTTCTCCGCCAGCGTCTGAAATGAGATGAAATCATTATTTGTGGAGTTATGGTATTCATGATGAGGTCAGTTATAGATTTTAGCCAGTGAACCACTAACTTGTCTTTCTCTTGCGTATCATCACAATTGCTAGTAGTGCAGCAGTCAGCAGAATAAAAGACACAACAACTCCAGCGATAACAGGAACACCTATAGAGAAAAAATATCTGCGTGTGACACTTGTGTAAATAAGCAGTGATAACCAATGTTGTAATATAATGTGTATGCTCATCATATTACTAATCTCATTTTTTCAAACAGCGACAAGGAGATAAGGGGAGTATAGGCAGTATCATTCATGTGTATTCTCAAGCCTTTTACGTTTGTTTCACAATGTAAGTGTCTGTGGATGGACGACAGAGGGGGAGTCGATTTTGATTGGTTGACGGATCTGTTCCTGCCTGAAGTTGAACATTTCCCAACTTTTTGACGAAAGCAACAAAGCCGTTGGAATGGACGGACCCACAATGAACTTCGAGAGAGCTCTATGCAAAGTCAATGAGATCCGTCGACAGACATGTGCAGTGTGAAATGGTTTGTTGAAGTATTTGTGTTTGGGAGAGATGATTTCAGTAGCAGATATGGTGGTAACCAGTGTTGGATTAATGGCTGAAATAACTTTTCAGTAACGTGCAATCTAATTATTTTTTGGTTTTAAGACTGAGACAAGGAGTCTCACAATTGTGTTGTGTTGTTTTATACCTTTCACTGATGAGTTTGAGTTTGCTGCAGCAGTGGAGGTTCTTGCATTTGAGGGAGACGAGTTCAGTACTGTGGCAGAAGCGTGTATAGTTGAAGTTAACTATACAAATGTTTGATACTGCTCAACATGACCAATATGTACTGTACTTTAAGTAACATAATTATGTAAGAGGTAATACTGTACCTGATAGGTTTGGAGAAGCAGAAGAGGATTTCACTGCAGTGGTCGAGGAGACTACAACAAAGTACAAATGTATCAGTGAAACTGTCGATAAACATGCATCTTATTAAATAAAACTGTACCTGATGAGTGTGGGGAAGCAGTAGGCCTATCCACTGCTGTGTTTGTAGGAGTGGAGTTCACTACAGTGGTTGGGGACGATGTCCACTGTGCTCCTACAAACAATGTACAAGTGCACAGTAGACCAATGAGTACAGCCAATGGCATACAGTATCTGTCAACTAAACGTGTATCTTCTGAAATTTCTTAAATAAGCATGCCATGGTGGGTAAGCAAAGGTAAATAAGCATGTCATAAATCTATAAGCAAAATTTAAACATCAATTAGTCCTATCACTTGACACAACAACTCGGGTTCAGTTTATCAAATATGTAACAACAAGCAGGAGACAGATCTTCATACATATGTATTATGTCTCTTGTACTGTGTGTACCTGATGCGTGCGGGGAATCGCTACCCACTGTTGTGTTCCCTACAGTGGTTGAGGGGGATGTAGACTGAGCACCTACAAACAATGTACAAGTCCATAGTATCAGAGTAAAACAGCAGATGACATACAAAAAATTCATCCTCTCAAAATATCTTCATTCATTCATTCATTCATTCATTCACTCACTCACTCACTCACTCAAAATAGCTTTATTCAAGAGAGTAATGGAAGAGGAAAATGTGGCAGGGCAGGATTCAATAAGTCAGAATTCTCATGTTCTCATTTTCTAGGCTTAGCGGCTTATGTGACAACTATGAACACTATCGATTTTATAAGTTTTAGACAAAATACTTAGGAGAAGAAATAAGGACATAACAATTCTTCTACCATGACACATAAGAGAACAAATCGGGTAACAGTTACCATGCCAAACAGTGATGCACAGATACAGTATGAGTTGTGTTTGCTAATGAAAGAAAAGTCAGGCTCTGACCTTTTCTTCTGTTTGGGTAAGAAGCTACAGTCTGAATCTGCCCTCCTGCAGTTAGCTGGCATCTCCATGGCCTCTCTGTGAGATTGTTGTTCAAATCTCTAAACTCGTCAGTCAGTGTGATGTAACACTGAGAGACAGTTTTGATTTGTTGGTAACTAGAATTCATCTGCTCCTTTCCTTTTTCATCCACCCAGCTCAGAGTGACTCCTTCATCTCTCACTGATTGTCCACACTGGTCATACGTGTGGAGTGTGCAGTGGAGAGTCACTTTCCCGCCTGCCTCCATCTCAGTCTCACTAGAGGAAGCAGAGACTGCAGGGCAAACTCACATCATCAAACTAGATTCTGGTCAGTAATTTATTGACCAAAATCTAGATTGATATATTATTACTTTATTATAAAGCAATCATGAGCTTTGGCATTATTCATTCCACATAAATTTATTGTTAGAGTAATATCTTACTCA
Organism: Sardinella longiceps; assembly: GCA_027497455.2. Lineage (NCBI taxonomy): Eukaryota > Metazoa > Chordata > Actinopteri > Clupeiformes > Clupeidae > Sardinella > Sardinella longiceps. The sequence continues at coordinate 20,022 of JAODXP020007349.1, read as the reverse complement.
TATTGTAGGTCCTTTAACTTTCCATAAATAATTAATAAACCTACCCTGAAGAACAGACAGATAAACATCAACACTCTCTGCAATTTGGTCTCCATCCCCCTTTGGGAACTGCTTACAGAAGTAGTGTCCAGTATCTTCAGTTGTGACATCAGTGATGCAGAGTGAACAGTCAGAGAGCAGACTGAGCCTCTCAGCTTTGTTTGCATTTAGACTATATTTCACCTTTCCACGAGTGACCAACTCTATAGTACTACCAGGGCTGCTATGAAGCCATGTAGTGGAGGAGCAGTTGGGATTACCCACATTTCTGCAGGTCAGAGTGGTACTCCCACCAACACTGGAGAACACAGAGGGAGTTCGACCTTGGACACCTAAATGATGAGTGTAATAACATTAGTGAAAACTAACAGACAGTTATTGTGTATACTGTATCCAATACAGCACAGGAAACTGAATGTTGCAAACAATTATAATAATAATAATAATAATATGTATCTTCAACATCACAATTTAGCTGAATGTATAATGATGAAGCATCAAAGTCAGCCTCATATATGCATTGCAACAAAGTCCCCAACATTTTAGAACAGTTATAGGAAACTAGACTACACTATAGCGCACCTCTACCTACCAACCTTTTTGTTTACAAGACTATGCATTGTTCATGGAGTGGAAGAAGGTGGGTATTGTCTCAGTGCATATTAAATCACATCCACATGGCTGTATGTTGTATATATACTGAAGGCCTATGCTATGAAATTATTAGCCGTTCACTTGTTTACCATTATGCCACAGGCCACAATTCAAATAATTATTATAAATGCATGGTGTATGATGTCTCATTTACAGAAATCATTTACAAGACATTTCAGAAAACTTATACAAAAAAAGTTTTGCCTACATGTCAATAATCAACTAAGGAAGTTTTGTGGAGATTCACCTGTAATAGAGCGTGTCTATGTTCCCACAGCTCTATGTTCCCACAACTCTGTGTTCCCACAGCCCTATATCCTCACATTTCTAAGAGGGTTTTATTTCTTTCTTTCTTCAAAGTCAGGTACTATAGTCCCACATTTCTACCCCTGCCTGGTAGACCCCCTATGTAAGTTCAAGCAAGATTCGATCTTTGGTATTATTTGCCCTCAATGGTGCCTTCCAGGTAGTGGGGTTTAGTTTTGCATCCACATTCCACAACGATATTTGGATTCAGTTTCAGAATCCTCCATTCTCATGTGAACAGAGGGCTAACTGGATAAATATTACCTGTGTTGCTGTAAACGTGCCCTTATCGGAATATATTGCTGTGGGAAAAGAGGGTCTAATTTTTTTTAAAAAAATCTTTGTAATGTGAGAGCATGGGGCTGTGGGAACATAGGGCCCAATTTCCCAAATTTCCTAAGAAATGTGGGAACATAGGGCTGTGGGAACATAGGGCCTAATTTCCAAAAATTCTGTCAAAAATAAAAATTCCTAACAAATGTGGGAACATAGGGCTGTGGGAACATAGAGCTGACCCCAATAAAACACTCCCTAGCCATAGGCTTTTAATGGACATCATTTACATGCTGATAAAACACACAAAAAAATGGAAATTACTTTCTTTATTCTTTAGACCACTAGAACCAAGATACAATGATCTCCAAAAATATGCTAAGCCAACAGGCCCCCAGATCGGCTAGATTGCCACCCACCACATGCTACGGTGCTTACATCCACACTGCAGCCAAGTCAGATCAGACATTGCGAACAATGTGACTTGATGGTAAGATAAGATGCAATAGCATGAATTAATCTTGGCCATTTTTGGAATTTGTATGCAGTGTATGTTACTTTCAGTAGCTGTGTAACTGCTGGTGTATCTGTTATAACTACAAATAAAAGCCAACCCGCATGCTACAGTACACTCACTTTGAAGTCTATATTGAAACACGACTGCAAATGTTATACTGGACATTGCAGAAATGCTAGAACTTATGGTTGTACTGAAAGTGTACAACTGTTTGTTAAGTTCTCTGAAGTTCCATGTGACTCACCCTTGTGACCCAGACAGATCAGCATCACTGTCAGAGCACTTGAGACGGACACCATCTTCCTCTTCTATCAACTCCTCACTGTTTTCAGGACTACTCCTCTGTGTTGTTTGTGATGAGTGAGTACAAGGAAGATTGAGTAAAGATTGAGTATATGTATGGGAGTGTGCAGACTTGACAACTGGATGTGTGGTTCAGGTCCCCTCCTCAAACGTCCTGAATGCAGCTGTGTGGTCTGTGTGGTCTGTGTGTGTAATCTCTTCCTGTCCCCGCACTAGAAGTGTGGTGGTTCTGAGAACTAATATCTCAGAATAGACACCTGTTCACTGACAAAACAACACCTTAACCACATATAGGCCTACTACTGTTGATGCATCCTGAACACGTCATCCATCAGTAGGTTCTTTTGATAAAGCTGAGTGGGTGTGTGCCTTGTCACTGGGTACAGGGCCATTTCAAGGTACTTAGCAAACAGGACATGGGGACCCTTAACACCCCTCAAATACCTAGATGAACCACATTGTTATAATTTGTAAGCATCTTTCATCAATATAATTACTTGTGTTGAGTTTACAGTTGTCTCACTCCAGATATTAAGTTTACTAAGCATCACTATTAAAGTAAAGCGTATGGATGCCATCTTCCTTTGATCTTCCTTTGATTTGTGTGTGTCTGCAGTGTGGCTGAGTGTGTATGAGAGAGGAATGAATAAGTGTGTCGGTGTTTGTGACAGAAAAAAACTTTTCTGTCCCTCTTGTAGTGATGGGCCTGTGAGAACTGATATCTCACAAGACACAAAACAACACCTTAACCACATATGTTATTAGTGATCAAGTAAACCATGAGTCAATGATTGGTTTCCGATTGCCTCAATAAGCTGCTGTACAGCGAGCACAATCTAAAGGTACATAGACTAACTTTGAGCACGCTCACAAAAGCTTCTGTAACATCACCCTTACATTGGTTATTTACAAAGTTGAGATGCAAGTAACAAGTCAGTTATAATTGCTTTGGGCCAAACATGACCTGCTGGTTAGGGCCTTGGGTTTTGTCACTGATCCCAATCTCAAATAGGAGGGAAAATGTGGACAGGGGAAATGGATGAACACTGTCCACTTGTGGGGCTGAGTCTGACACATGCCCTAGCCACTCACTGCTCACTGGGCACCACATGTGCTGTCCATTGCTCTGGGTTAGTGTATTATGCACCAGTTACTAGTGGTTCTGAGAACTGATATCTCAGAATAGACTTCTTTGTGTGTCAACAAAACAACACCTTAACCACATGGGCTGTGTGTGTGTGTGTGTGTGTGTGTGTGTGTGTGTGTGTGTGTGTGTGTTTGTGTGTGTGATTTCAACTGAAAGAGCAAAAATGGTAGTGCGTGGGGTGTGTTATTGCATCAATAAAATGCTTTTTTTAAAACCATTGAAAGGCTCAGAACAACATACACTTTTGTGGTAGTGAGTAAAAGACTCTTACATAACCAAATCCCTAACTCTGCGAGTGAACAGAAAGATTCTGAGGACTGCTTGAAAGCCAACATTATCTAAAGTCTTCTTGTTGTCAGCGCCATCTTGAGGTAAAAGTCTGTAAGTTGATTAACCCGATAAGAGGACAATACCAAACTTTATAAAGCCAAGTATATTTGATAAATACGGTAACACTTTGCGGTAAGGGTACATGAATCATCATGAATTCATGCATGATTTCATTCATGATTCATTCACGATTCATGCATTACTTCATCTCTGAATATCTAATGACTCATCAGGTATTAGCATGAATTCATTGTTTATCATTAATGACCTCCTACTGAAATAGCAGATGATCTTAAGCATTAATTACTCTGGGTACATCATCATGAGTCATGACTAATTACACATGATCATGATGTTTTTGTTCAAAAAGAATTTGATATAATTTGATATAATAAAAGTACTTATTTAGCCTACTTTGGCCTAGTTCCTCATATCTATCCCATACGTCAACTAAATTTTACCAATTTAACCATGTCAACACTTTAGTTGAATGAATTCATCATGATCATGCTAATAATCATGACTCATGCTAATTAATCATGACTCATGATGATGTACCCAGAGTAACTAATACTTAAGATCATGTGCTATTTCAGCAGGAGGTCATTAATGACAAACAATGAATTCATGTTAATTCCTGATAACTCATTAGACTTTCAGAGATGAAGTAATGCATGAATCATGAATCTATCATGAATGATTTCATGCATGAATTCATGATGAATCATGTACCCTTACCGCAAAGTGTTACCATAAATACTGTACATTTAGATTTTTGAGAGAGAGAGAGAGGGAGAGAGAGAGAGAGAGAGAGAGAGAGAGAGCGAGGCCATTTCACACTACTGCTTCTCACAATTAATTAATATACTGCTCCCCAGTATGCAGCATGGTATGCAAGCAGCAGAAGAGGCCTACTGGCCACATGACCAGAATCTCATTAATTAATTGACTGCAGGTGCTCTACCTGACTGAAGCCCCACAATAATCCTTTTTTTTTTCAAAGGTTTCTTTATTGGTTTCTCAAGTGCAAAAAGAAATGTATAGGATGTTGATATATGGTATATGTTCAACACACAATAAGCATATCAGTTTGGGAAACTGACATTAGAAATAATACCACACATTGGTTATAAAAAGGCATAAAGAACAACAAACACCCCCCTCCCCCCTCCCCAAACCTTATACGGTTCACCATGTAACAGAAAATAATCAAAGAAAATAATAATAAGAATAACAATAGGAATAATAATAACAGTGATAAAACTTAAAACATTAAAGAAGGAAAAAACAAACAAAAAACAAAACAAAACAAAAAAAAAAACATACACAGAGCCTGCAACCTTAAAAAAATGTTACCACAGTAGTCTGTTGTCTGTGTGCACACAGTTCTAGTCTGTCACAGAGGGGAGGTTCAACTCCTTAATGTAATCAGACAAATATCCCCATGTTTTAGTAAACTTACGGGTAGAACCCTTCATGCTGTATCTTATTTTTTCTATTTTCATAAAATAAAGGATATCTTTAATCAGGGAACTGAATGAAGGGGCGTCAGAAGATTTCCACCTCAGAAGAATTAGACGCCTAGCTACTAGTGTGATAAATGCAACAAAGTCTGCCTTATATGAAGATATGGACACTGTACAGGGGAGAACACCAAACAACGCAGTAATAGGAGAAGGAGAAATTATTTGTTCTAGTACATTAGACAAGATATCAAAGACATTGGTCCAGTATTCAAATAGTTTGGGACAAAACCAGAATGTATGTGCCAGAGTCGCAGATGCTGAGTGACACCGCTCACATGTAGGGTCAATATCAGGGAAAAAACGGTTTAATTTCACCCTAGTCCAGTGAACCCGGTGGACAATCTTACACTGAATGACGCCATGTTTGGCGCATATTGACGATGAATGTACACGTTGTAAGACTGAGTCCCAGACGTCATCTGAGATCTCAAGTCCCAGGTCCTCCTCCCATTGAGTCTTAATTGGATTGAGATTTACAGGTCGTAAGGCATACATTCTATTATAAATAGCAGATATCATTCCTCTAGCATTAGGGAGAGGCATTAAAAGGGTGTCAATGGGGTTAGCAGATGGCACATTGGGAAAATTGGGATATAAGGATTTAACAAAGCTGCGGATCTGTAAATGTCTAAAGAAATGTGATGTGGGTAAGGTATATTTTCCAGACAGTTGTTGGAATGACGCAAATACCCCATCTATATACAGATCCTTTAGAGACTTGATACCCAAACTAGACCATACCGACCAGGCTCCGTCAATTAGTGAGGGTGGAAACACAACATTTGAAGTTAGAGGAGAGAGGATGGAAACATCACCCAGATTGAAATGCTTTCTGAATTGATTCCAAATCCTCATTGATGTCTTAACACATATATTTTTAATGTATGGAGACAGAGAAAATCTGAGAGGGGAGTACAATAAGGCCTTCAAAGAAGCGGGTTTACACGACAAGGCTTCCATCTGTAGCCAAGCAGGATGTGGATTAAGAATATCTAAATGCAGCCAGTAGTGTAAGGCTCTAATATTGGCAGCCCAATGTAAGGCTCTAATATTGGCAGCCGAAGCCCCACAATAATCCTGTGATATTTGTCATATACTGCATGCTACATGCTGCTGCCTGCAGAGATCAGTATACGAGTAGTATGTAGTAGTCAAGTAGTAGGCATATTTGGAAACAGCCAGAGAGCATACTGTATGTGTGTGAGGAAGAAAAAATATACTTTATTTTTAGTACTTTACTAATGTGAATCAAATAGTGGTAATTGTTCCAAGCATGCAGGAGTAGGCCTAGCACTGCAGTGTTTGAGGCCAATTCACCTTTTTCACCTGGCCGCCATATTCCGAATGAAAACGAGGCTCGGGTGGTAAAACTAGAGGAAGTGCGGATGAAACTTTCATGTAATTCAATTAAATATTATTTGTAGAGCACTCAAATACAGTGCATTGTCATGCGGCGCTTTACACACAGTACGGGAAGCATCCATGAGAAACAGAGGCAAGGAAAAACTCCCTTCGCTTTATAAATATAATAATTAATCATTTCTAACAGATGCCAGACAGAAAATCTACTGCTGGTCCCCTCTCTTACTGTTGGTCAGGTGGAAAGTTGGGCAGATGAGGGGCATCCCATCCCCAGAAGCTACTTCAGGGGAAGTTTTACCACCCAAGCCTCGTTCTAGTGCCTCATAGTGACGTAGGTGAAAAAGGTCCATGGGTGTTCTGTCTCTAAGCACTGATGTAGATTATTCAATTGTGGTATTGCAGATCACAACATCCCCGGACTGCTTCTGTAAACAAAAAAGAAATCAAATTTACAGTTTCACACTTAGAGTAATTTGCATGGCAGTAAACAAATGTGATGAGCATTGACTTACTGCTGGAAGCCCAGCTTCATGGGTTGGGTTGTGGACCACTATATCTGCATAGTGCAAATCATCTTCTGCCTGTACACAAGAGAGACACATTGTCAATCAGTCACATTTCATTGCTATCAGTGTGTTCAGGGTCATCGCAACAGGACAGGCAAACCAGGCAATTACCTGGGGCCCCAGGCTGAAAGATTGACTGTTTAATCATTTTAGTAGTGTAATTAGTGGTGTTTTCCAATAAAATAGGACTTAAAGCTGGAGTTCAACACAAATAAATATTATTCATAGATACTTGAAGATTATAAAAATGTGGTTCACCCAGGTATTTATGAGAGGTGAAGGGACCCCATGTCCTGTTTGCTTAGGGCCCCTAAGTATCTTGAAACAGCCCTGAATGTGTTATAGCATTTATTTTATGGACTTATAAGACATGCTTCAAACACAGTTGATACACAGTTGGCAGATTAAGAGGGAAAATTAGATTTAGTTTATAAAATAAACATAGGCCTACTGATAAGAAACTTGTAAATAATGAGTTTCTAATGTTTCTTTATGGTAAGCCTTTACGAGCACAGAAAAGTAACTCACATATCTGATTTGGTCTTCTTCTCTGGTATCTAAAATATGCATAGGAATATATGAATTATTTCAGAAAGATATGAAATATTTCAGTTTATATACATAAAAAGGTGGGACCATAGAGCTCACTCCATTCAGGCTATGAGTAGATGCTGAAATACTCACGTCTTCTTCTCTTGTGTACCACCGTTATTATGAATACTGCAGCCAAAAGAAAGGAACAGACACAAACTATAGCAGTCCAAGAAACACCTGGAGAATGAAGGAGAAATAAGAAAGGGAGATCCAACTATTTACTTGGCTTTTAAAAAAGGCTTTTGGGCATTGTTTGATATTGTGTTGTTGTGTATGGCCTTTATGGTTATTGATGTCTGACAATGTATTGATGTCTCACAAGATGTTCTTATAAATGGTTGAGTAAGATGCAGTACTATATATCCACACAACACTCAGTTTGTCAGATAGTTGTTTCTGTTAATCACCTTAAGATCATTGCTAACCTTTGGCGCCTTTGCTAAGTCTGATACTGTAGCTGGCAGCAGTCTGAACCCGCCCCCCTGCAGTCAGTGTGCATGTCCACGTCCTCTGAGAGTAAGCAGGTTTTGGAGTCACAAGCTTCGTCTTCAGTGTAATCTTACAGCTCGTTGGAGCATTCTTATTGCTTGCTAGCTCTTTCTCTTCTTCATCCAGCCAGCTCAGATGAAGGCCTTTAGTAAGAGCGTTTCTCTGGCACCATTCCCAGGGGTCAAGCAGGATGCAGTGGAGAGTCACATTACTGCCTGACTCCATCTCACTGGGCATGGCTAAAACTGCAGGACAGACATCATAGCACAACATTTATTTAGTATATGTGAGTGTTCTGGGAAGGGGACGTTTAATTCACTAAAAACAAATACAAGTTTTCCCCACATCTTTCTACGAATTCAAATGTCACATTCTGTTCACCAAAAGCCACTAAAGCTTGTCTCTCTCTCTCTCTCTCTCTCTCTCTCTCTCTCTCTCTCTCTATCTCTGTCTATCTATCTATCTATCTATCTATCTATCTCTCTCCTTCCCCCTAAAAAACTGCTAAAATTCCTGTGTTCGCTCATGACATGCCCTTTGGCATTTTATTTAATTTGCATATAGTTGATCTTTTTTTTTCTTTTGTTCTTTTGTTATTTTAGTTTCTCATCACATTAGTTGCGTATGCTGTAATACAGGAAATTTAACCTACTGTGGAGAACAATCAGGTGTACTGAGTCAGCTGTGACAATTTTGTCTGTATTCTTGCTCAGGTACTGTTGACAGGTGTATAGTCCAGCATCCTGAGAGGTGACGCCATTCATGTGAAGAGAGCAGTTGGTTAGCAGGCTTAATTTGTTACTGTCTCTGTGTGTGACTGAGTCAGGATTTATCCTGCCATGTTTAACCAATTGTGTGCTGGCTGTGGAGTTATTATGAAGCCATTCAGTAGTGAAGCAGTTAGGTTTAGTCATGCTGGCACAGGGTAGAGTGGCATTTCCACCAACTCTGGAAAATACAGTGAGGGTGTTACCCTTTACACCTGCGAAAGAAGAGGCATGTCAGAGCTGTGACAAAAAAATGTTAATCTAGCTATTTGTAAATCGTTTTGTGAAAAATTTAGAATAACAGATGCTTTCAACATCTGTAAATAATGAACAAAATTTATATAGACATACAAAATGCTCCAGGCCTATTATAACATATTTGATTTTTAATCTGTTCTTCATTTAGAATTACTATAGAATAAATCATTATACAAAAATAATAACATTCTGCATGTACTGTATATGACCTCTTTTTCTGCTATAAATCCATGTTCAAAAACATATTTTAAAATAATGTGTTTTTATTGTGCTTCTCAGTTGATATAGGTGACATCACAATATGTTGTTTTAATGGGTAAGGACAAATCATTAACCAGCTGTCATGATGTTAATTCTATCAAAAAAAAACTCTTCTAACTATGTAAAACGTGGTCATTTTTTACCAAGACATGTAAAAACATTTGTATTTAGTCAGTATTTATAAAGGTTATGTTATGTTATTTATTAGCATTTTTAGCACAATTAACATATAATTTATTGTTTAGAATACAATTAATTAGTAATTAATAACTTGTGATATGCGCATCTGTTATTCCAAAATGTAATTTTTTTCATGGTGTTATTTGTTGGACATAGGCCTATTTGGATAAGCAACAATAATGATTTTAAGAAAATATTTGGTAACCAAAGAAAATATTTGGTAGCCAAATTAAGCCTGCCTTTCAGAACTGGGCCTAGATGAATTTACACAACATACAACTCCCAGTCCATCAGTTTCCATGCAGCCAAAATATATATATATATTTTTAATTAAATACAAAAAAAGCTTGGCTTGTTTTGTGTAGATTCTGTGTTCAAAGTTTTAAAAAATACTGTCTAAAAATTGAAATCAATTAGGCTACCGTTTGCTAGGCTATTTGTAAGAATTTATCTAGATTAACTGACATATTTTATTAATATGGAAAAGCCCGCCTGGGTACTACAAACTTCGTACTAATAATGAGAATACTTAGCCTGCTTATTTTTTTTAAACCTTGGCAATTGCCAATTGATTGTAACTCACCTATGTGGTCCTGACTGAGTGTGATCAGAATCACTGTAAGAGCACATGAGATGGATGCCATCTTCCTCTTCTGTCCGACTCTAGCCTCAGCTGCTCTTCCTCTGTGTGTATACTGTACCTGTTTGTCTCTCTGTTTTTAAGTGCAGTGTAAGTAGTAGCCTACTATAAATACTTATGACTTGAGTCAGTCTCAGAAGGCCTAAGCCTAACAAGAGCCTTCTGTGGTGTGTGTGTGTGTGTGTGTGTGTGTGTGTGTGTGTGTGTGTGTGTGTGTGTGTGTGTGTGACAGTACAATTTTCCAGCGGTGTGTCTGTGTGTGGTTGTGAGAGTTGACAGAACAGAATAGAAACACACGCGCGCGCACACACACACACACACACACACACACACACACACACACACACACACAAACACACACTAATGTACCAAAATAACAGAACAGAACCACACATGCTACTGTTATCTATAGACATGTAGCATTCAGTTAGACAAGTCACACATGACATGACAGCGCTTAAAGTTTATTGAAAATTATGAAAGGCATCGGATTAGAAAAATAATAATTTAAACAAACAATATGTTGATTGGAACTAGAATCTTTAAATTATTTTGGTTAAACTCTTAGCATTAAAGTTTTTAGTCATAGACAGTCCGGATAGGTTCCACAACCACACCTATGCTCACCACCAACACCAGAGCCCCCCAGGGTTATATTCTAAGCTCATTCCTATACACATTATACACCAATGACTGTACCAGCCCCTCACCTATTCCTCAAATATGCTGATGACACAGCCATCCTCACAGACACACATTTCATACAGTTTCCCACTTTGGTGAACGCAGAACCACATTCATTACGTAAGACATTTAGAAGAAAGGGAGTCAAAGACTCTGCAATATGCTAACTCAAAGGACCCGCTGTTGCTCACTACCTAGTCTTATTACTGTATATAACCATTACAACCCCTCCTGCTATACTGCTCCTGCTTCTTCAACATGCTCACCGTTAAAACCCACAATAACCCTAACCCAAATCTACAAGAATAGCAAAGCCAAAAGCAAGATCTGACATGCAGAAAGGAACTGTGTAGATAAATTCCCCTAAAGGCCAATTCAGACTGAAGATCCGCAAACGAGACGAGACGGTTGAGAGGAGTTGCGGTGGTGTCAATCAGTCGTTGCATGCTGCTGCAAGGAGTTTCAAGCCATTGCAAAAGATTCAGTATGTCAAATTGCAGTAGAATGTTGCTGTTTTCTTTAAATGTTGCAGCCCATCTCGTCGCAGATCTTTGGTACCATTTTTAAGGGGACAAATAGACTAACTAACTCAAAGCCTTTTACAGAAAGACCCCCTTCTTTCTCCAGTACTATGCAAGAGCAGGAACAAAGTGTGCATATCACCAGCCTGTGCAGCCAGCAGCCGATATCACAGACCATACTTAGCTTGCTAGCTGAATTATTGAGTTTGTGTGTGTGTGTGTGTGTGTGTGTGTGTGTGTGTGTGTGTGTGTGTGTGTGTGTGTGTATGTTTGTCTGTTTGAATGTAGCCTATATGCAAATATCATATCACTGTGTTACATGCATGTCTTCTTGCACAGAAACATAGTACAAACAAAATAAGACTCTGCTCCTCATTAGATTACTCCACTAGTATGCCGACACCATCAAATAAGTCCATGATGGTGTCGTAGGTCACAGTGTCTTCAGACTCCATCTTGTCACTGTTCTGATTTACATCTGTGCTCACAGCACTGAGGTCTAGCAGTCCCTCAGCTGTTCTGCTCCAGTTGATCTGCAGAGGATCCTCATTACCACATAGCATGGTGAGGCTGTAGACCTCAATGTCCTCAGACTCCATCTTGTTCTGGTTTGCGTCTATGAATACATCACAAGAGCCTGTTGATCCCTCTGGTTGAGTGCAGTTGGTCTGCTGCTGGTCCTCACTACCAGAGAACTTCTTGATGGTGCTGTAGGTTGATGTATCTTCTGACTGCAACTTATCATTACTCTGGGTCTCATATGTGAATACATCTCTGGGGTGTGCTGATCCCTCAGCTGGTGCGCTGCTGTTTGGGTCCACACTGTCAGATAATTCCAGAATGGGCCTGGTCAGAGTATCTTCAGATTCTATCTTGTAACTGCTGTAGTTCCCATCTGTGCACACTTCATTGTGGTCCACTGGTTCTTCAGCTGGTTTGCTACTGTCCTGATCTTCAACACCAGATAACTTACTGTTGGTAACAGTGTCCTCAGAGTCCATATTGCCACTATACTGGTTCACATCTATGCACACAGCACTGGGGTCAGCTGGTCCTTCAGCTGGTTGGCTGCTGTCCTGGTCCTCAATACCAGATAACTTCCTGATGGTGCTGTAGGTGACATTGTCCTCAGACACGTCATTGGGCTCTGCTGGTCTGCTATTACACTTCTTTATGGAACTGTAGGTCACAGTGTCCTCAGATTGTGGCTGTTTATAAACAAACAAACAAATAAACAAACAAACATCTAGTCCCACACTGAGGGGTACAAACATGTAAAAAAAAAAAACACATAAAAAAAACATGATGAGAAGTGACTCACTGCAAAAGTCTCAGTTTTGGGTTGGCTGAGGTGTTCAAAAGTTGCATAGTGCAACTCAACTTCTTCCCCCTGCAATATAGAGAAGCACATTCAAAATATTATGATGTGAACTATGCGCCTATATATCAGTCTACATTGGCTCTTAAGTTTTTAATGTATATTATATTAAGCATGTTTATTTAACAGGACAGAAAGGATGGTCACACATCTCAATATACATAAAAATACTTAATACACTTAATAAACACACTCATACATACAATATGTATATTAATAACTTATTAAAGTAGCCAACTAAAATTAATTAACATATACAACAAGAATAATACATCAAATGCACTCTACAGTGGCCTTTACCAGGTCACAAGAAGAACTTAAAGGTCTCTGCTGGGCATTTCTTCCATTCTCTAAAAACAAAAAGAAGACAAATTATTGAAAATGTAATAATATGTAATGCTATATTATGTAATACTATATTAGGGTGCCAGTTGTTTACAGTGTTGCATGTAAAAACTCACTTGTCATTCTTCTGTGTGTCACTAAAATCATTATCAATGACACAGCCAGCAGACACAAAAAGGTAATGATGACACCAAACATAAGCAGCTGAAACTGAGGATAAACAAAGGTTTGAAAAGGTCAGCAACATAATGTTATTTTAACCCTCAGAAATTAATTATAATACATGTGCTATAACTTTTACACAGTTGATGACAAGGTAATGTAATCTTAGGATGTAGGTTAGATATCTGAAAATACATTCCGTAGATCAAGCAAAGGGTTTGGATGTTGGGGTTTGATCTTAAAAAGATCATGTTTTCCTTGCGTATACCTGGTGAGGCTGGTGTGACAGTGGAGCCTGTAGTGGCTGGTTTGCAAGAAGAGGAAGATCACTCAAAAAGGTACATTCAATATTTTACTGTACTAGGCAAGTAATATCTCATCTCTGATATCAATAACACCAAACAACAGTAATATTTACTTGTTTATGTCTCACTACATGCATTACATGAGTTTAAACAGATTAAAATATTGGTCCTTCATGGTTTTCATGTCTTACCAGATGAGTTTGATGGGGGAGTGGAGACTGTAGTGTGGTTTTGTACTGAGGGAGACCTTCAAACAATTAGGAATATATAGTCATCAGATTAGCATATATCATCACTACATTATGTTAAGTATACTAGCAATTAAGTGAAAGGAAAAAGTGAATAAAAATATTTCCACTCCCTTAAGTTTTCTTACAGTTTCCGCCCTTTCACTCTCATAATGTAGGTGGCAGAAGTTTGAACTTGCCCTCTTGCTATCAGCTTGCATTTCCATGTTCCATTAGTCTGATTATCTCTTAGCTCCACAGTCTCATGGATCATACAGCGTTTTGGGTCGTCTCTGTTGTTCTTTAGCTCATTCCCTCCCTCATCCACCAGGCTCAGATGAATGTTATATTTATGAGCCTCTGTAGTACACCATTCAGGGGAGTGCAGGTTGCGGTAAAGAGTTAAAGTATTGCATTTCTCCATATTACTCTGTTTTGGGGTAGCAGAAACTACAGGAGGGAATGACATATCATCAAGGAACAAGTAATATAAAAAAAAGAAAACGATAAAATAAAGCAGAAATTAAAACTGAGCACAGGAAGAACCCAAAAAAGGAGAGGTACAGAGACAGCACATGACATCGTCCACGTTCTTACTTCCTCCTGTTTTCTTTAATATACATTACACAGACGTTACACATTTTTGTGTCAGAAAGGCTATAACTTACCATAAAGAACAGTCAGATAAATTGGGACATGCTGTGATTCATTCTGTTCACATGTGTACAGACCAGCATCCTCAATGATGACATTGGTAATGTGGAGTGAACAGTTGGGGAATAGAAGTAATCTGTTACCCGTGGCCAACTCATAATTTCCCTCTCCAAATTTAAAAACATCAATACTTTTTGTGGAATTGCCATCCCCTTTGAAAAGCCAGGAGCAGTTTGAATAAACCTTATCGGCACATGGCAGAGTGACATTCTCTCCAACAGCAGAGAAATTAATGATGTTTCCATGAATTCCTGGGAAAGACCAAAGTACCACAACTAAAAGGTCGGTTGCCATACCATATTTTGAAATTTCTAATGATATAACCAAAATTTAACCATTTTAGCACTTTGCCATATCTGTGATACATCATCTCGTTGATTCTTTTTTTCTCTATCTGTCTCAAACGACACAGTGACATTAGAACAGTGTCTACGTATTATTTTTCTCACTGACAGTAATTTCTAAAATTATATCTATTAGAGTCTAGAGAATGTTGGTTAAACGTTAATGAAACACCCTGGATGGTCTAACTCACCTATGTGGTCCTGAATCAGCAATATAAGCAACAATGTCAGAGCACAGGGAACGGACCCCATCTTCCTCTCTTGTGAACTCCTCTCTTTGCCTCCTTTTCCTCTTCACCCCTTTCTTCCTTGGGTCTTTTTGTGTGTGTGCGTGTATATGTGTGCATGCGCCTGTGTTTGTGAGTGAGTGAGTGAGTGTGTGTGTGTTTGTGTGTGTGTGTGTGTGTGTGTATGCGCATGCGCATGTGCCTGAGTGTGTACTGTATGTGTGTGCTAAGCTAACAATAACATGTGACTCCAGACTGCCCGTCTCCCATCATTGCATTTCCTCTCTGTGTAGCTACGTGATGTAAGTTATGAGGCTCTTGTTCCTCATGTGGTGTGTGTTATGACAGCTTATGGCTGAATAGGCACTTTTACACCAACTGAATAGCTAAACCAAAACTAAATATGTAACTGTAAGCTAAGTTACTTCTGAATCCGCTTCTTCACAGTGAGGTTTTTTTTAGCCTTGGATCTACTGGTCGCAGCCAGATTATACATGTTGATGTTATAGTCTGGCTTGTATGGCTAGATTTTCTGTGCTTTTTGCCATTAATCAATAACATGAATGGCCTTAACTTTTGATTTCCAGGTGGCCTAAATACTTTTCTTATGAAAAACCTAATTTTGCATACGTTAAACTGCCAACATAACATCGATTATCTGTCTTTCTGTTTCTCAAGGAATACCAGAGGAGAAATTATGCAATTTAAAAAGTTTATTAAATGAGTACATTTTTAGTAATGATAAATAATAGATGATTTTCATAGGTCCTAGAAATAGAGCAATGGTAGCTCAATGGTGTTTTTTTTTCCCCTAATGGCACCTTTCAGGCAGCACAGCCTAAAAGGCACTACCTTCACCCTTACCCTAAACCTAACCCTAAATTGGGGGGAGTAGTGCCTTGAGGGCAGCGCTGCCTGGAAGCCACCATTGAGGGCAAAAAATAGGCTACCAAAAACGGTAATGGTACAGGACAGTAAGAGTTATACACAATTTTGCATTCCATTCTTCTTATCCATAGCCTATAGGTGATGGTGGTTTAGGTATTGAAAGAGCTGACAAACTACAAGTAGTCATTGGTTTCAGATCTACGTGCCTGAAAGGGAAAGAAGAAAACCCCTGATTAGTGAAACAACTCAATTACTCAAACACACTGTCTACCTTAAGCTCTAATCTCTCAAAGTCTTACAGCTTTAGTGGTATTTTTTACAAATAGATATTGTGTATACAGTAGGATATAGTTACATGTAAAAGAAAGGTCAAAAACGGATATAAAATTATCCATGTATATGCCACAAACAAATGTTTGTCAGTGTTGTGACAGTGACAGTATTACTCACAGAGATGTTCAGTTTGCCTCGGGAGGTGATTGATTTACCCGGGGGAGCACCTGAGAGGAATAGAGCGGTAGAGTTGTACAGACAAATTAGCAAAATCACCTCAGGAGGTGACAAAGTGTTCAGTATGTGGATCAGTGCATATCTGCAGTAGAACACTCACCTGATCTCTTCCTGTGGACGGCTGCTACTATGATCACAGCCACAAACAGACTGGCAGTGGTAGCAACTCTCACAGCCACATGGACCACTATAGAGAGTGGGAAAGAGTTAGAAAGGCATTTTACAAAACAGATGGAAGTGGATACATTATTTAATCTTTGTCCAGCATCTGAAACGGAGTGTGTTGACAGATGGTGCTCGATATACACACACACATACTTCTCTCTCTCTCTCTCTCTCTCTCTCTCTCTCTCTCTCTCTCTCTCTCCCTCTCTCTCTCTCTCTCTCTCTCTCCCACACACACACACAGAGTCTTACCAGAGGTGTGGGGACCTGTGAGTCCACTGACTGTGTCCCCTATAAAATATAGTTTTCAGTCATTTCCACCATGATTTTCACTAAAATGGCACGATTGATTTTCTCACACACACACACACACACACACACACACACACACACACACAGTCTTACCAGAGTGGGTTGATGAAGATGAGCATCTATCTGATGAGTCCCCACTGGCTGTGCTCCCTTATATACAAAATACGAAAATAATCATAATGTAACAAAGGTATACATCTATGGCATTGCTGCATGATCTCCCAAAGGTGGCCTTTAGCAAGATAGATAGATTAGTTTAGATGTCTGATATGCTACTACACAGATGCAGCAATGGTCTCATTTGCAGGTAAGCCAACTAACACTGCATTAGTAGTTGTGTGGCATAGTATTCGAGATACACTACTAAGAGTGCTGAACACATTGATGATCTGTGAGATGATCCTTGTATGTTTGCATCAAATGCATACAGTAATACCACTAACCTTTCTCTGTGATGGTGTGGGTGACCATGGTCTGAACCTGTCCTTGTGCAGACAGCTGGCAAGTCCACAACCTGTTTGGATCCCTGAGATCTGCACTCCATTGGATATTACAGCGTGATTGATCGTTTTTGTTGCTTTTCAACTCTTTCCCTCCCTCATCCAGAATAGTCAGGTAAACCCCATAATTGTAAACTTCTTTGAAACACCAGTCAGAAGTATGTAGGTTGCAGTAAAATTGGGCATGATGGTCTGCATCGTTCTTAGTCTCTCTAGTTACTGAAAAATATCATAAAGATCAAGAAAAAATGTAATCACACATCATGCAGTATATACAGCCAATGACATTCAGTGTACATTGTGAACATTATCAGGTGCTGTCCCTTATTACCATGGATTATCGGTCCTTATAAAATATTAATTACTACATAAATTCAAATATATAATTTCTTATATCAGCCAGTTTTTGAATGTGAGGTGGAATTTCTAAATCCCATTCAATAATTCTAATCTACCTAAAACTATTTCTACAAACGTGATCAGGGGCGCTGCTAGAAATTTTGGGCCCTATGACAAAAAATTTTTTTTGGGCCCCTCAAATATTGATTTTAATATTAAAATTTTCTTTGAGCCCCCCTGTCTATGCTGGGCCCTTAGAATCATCCTAACTTTTCCCCCACTAGTGGCGCCCCTGAACGTGATTACAGAACACCATAAGATAAGATAAGATAATATAAAAGTAAAGTAAACTTACAAAAAAGCACAGTCAGATACACTGGAGCATATTCTTTATCTTGTGGTTCACTCTCTTTTGGATTGTACTGACAGTCATAAAGTCCAGCATCATTAGTGGTTAGTTCAGTAATGTGGAGAGAGCAGTTAAGGTGCAGACTGAATCTGTACGTGGCTACTGCAGGTTGGATTTTCCCATCCTGAACAAGCACTTTTGGAAGAGAACCCTTAGAAATCCGATGAACCCATTTAATGGAGGAGCATTCACTAGAATTCCCAATGTTTCCACAGGGAAGAGAAGTTGTTCCACCTGCACTTGAGAACATGGTGGGTGTCTTCTTTTGAGATGATTGGGCATATGCTGACAAAGAGGAATAAAAGTAAATTTTAGTTACCTGTTTCATTTTTGTTCTATTAAGGGGAGGATGCAAACAGGGCCAATTTTGGAGCAAACGAAAAACTCAGTGATATAATTTTGAGCTGGTATACAAAATGAACATAAAAATAACACAAAATGATCAAAAGTGGGCTATACAACAGGGTCAAAATAAATGTATTTTTAATCTGCAAGGCTCAAAATAACATTACACTTCTATTACAATATGGAGAGAGTCCCAGCACACAACTCTGATCATACACACAATCCTTTGTTTACACCTACTGTACAGTAGCCTACGAGATAAAGCATCGACTACTGTAGTCTATATATATATATAAATAGCTTTTTTAGTGGATTTATTATTTTTACTGCTTTAACCTATTACAAATTAATATCTGTTATGATCTGTTAATATGTTATGATCTGTTAATATCTGTAAATTAATATCTGTCATGGATATGGCTTACTAGGCTACTGTATGCGATGAAGTGAAATCCAACCACTTACATTTTTAAACCTAATACTTATATGATGCTATGGCATAACTAGATCACTGGTAGTTTATGGTAGTGTTATATTCATAGCTCACCTGTGTAGTCCTGATTCAGGCACATCAGCATGACTATGAGAGAACACACGCTGGATGCCATCTTCCTCACCTGACGACTACACTCCTTTATTGTACTGTATGTGTGTACAGAACCTCTACTGTAAGTACTGTACAGTATGTGACAACAGGTTCAGTTTCAGACTTGTGTCTATGAAGTTCTTGTTTTCTGTAAATGCTGTTTGTGTGTTTGTGTGATGAGGTTCACATCTATCTGTGGTGTTTGGTCTGTGGTTCTAAGAGCTGTTATTGATATTTACCAACATCAATATCAATTGTCAACACAACACCCAATGCTACCATGATTCAGGTATGAGCTGAAAGCACGGATTACTCATTAAGACCTCCCACTGTATTTATTGTCGTATTGTTTATACCCTACAAATATCTAAGCAGCCTGTGTAATCTCCTAGCACCATCAATGAGTAATAAGACTGAATAAAACAAATGACTAATGTAATCACCCTTTTCCAAAAGTATTTTGGAGTGATGATTTGAGCATAGACACTAATGGTGATTCTAAACAAGGGCTTCATGTTTTGCATGTGCAACATTACGTGGAAGTGAGGTTTAAAGGGGGAACGTGACCAGTGGTTGAGGAGAAGTGCAGTGGATAAGTCATTCTCATGATTATTTTTTTCTCATGAAATAGGCCTACAGGAAACGTGCTATTGCTAACAAGTTTTAGCGGCCTTCATGCAGACATCAGCATGTTGGCCTGTGAGAAAAATAAAGACATGACTGCCATTTGGCTATGCACATTACAGTCACCTCATGACACAGGCCACACACATTTCACTCTGTGTGTGTGTGTGTGTGTGTGTGTGTGTGTGTGTGTGTGTGTGTGTCGTAAAGTGTAAGCTCAAATAT
>JAODXP020007348.1:0-70932 GCA_027497455.2 Sardinella longiceps | reverse complement strand
ATTTCTTTTTTCATTCAATGACAGTTGCTACTGTCATGTTCCTAGAGTTTCTTTTGACTGTGACTGTGACAAGAAGGTGTGTAACTATTCTACTAAAATGTACACCGTGCAAGCTGATAAGAGCCCTCATCTCACATATTAGGTCTACATGCTGCAACATGATGCACAGCAGAATAACTGTTGAGCTCAACTCAAACGCCCACTGAGTCTCATCTATTCCGGTAGACCACAGCCAATAAGGCCTGTGTAGCCACGTCTGACTAGCATATACACATCTCTATTTATGACTATAGCAAAATGGAGGGTTGAGAGGGGAGACAGCGCTCCACATAGTGTTCAGTGTGATGTCACCCATATCAGAACTAGACTGTTTTG
Organism: Sardinella longiceps; assembly: GCA_027497455.2. Lineage (NCBI taxonomy): Eukaryota > Metazoa > Chordata > Actinopteri > Clupeiformes > Clupeidae > Sardinella > Sardinella longiceps. The sequence goes on along the minus strand of JAODXP020007348.1, from coordinate 70,557 downwards.
GCGTCAGGGCTGACCAGTTGTTACCTCTGTGGTCTAATGAGTGTGCACACATGTGTTCCACTCATCTCGTGTGGTTTACTGCTCACATCTATTTTTCTAGTTTATTTGCCCACAAATGCATCAACATACAAAGACCTTTCTTGTTAGACATGACAAGTGAGAAGTGAGATAGAGAATGTTACAGTAACTGTAGGTTGCATCAATCTGGAAGGTAAATGTGACAGATCTTCTTACCATGTCTTTGTACCAAGCTATACACAACATCTTTGGCAGGACTGCAAAGAAAGACACAATTAGGGTATATCCTCTTTTACACTATATGTTATAGTAAAGTTTACGTCAAACTGTGATTTCAATGAAATGGGGCTGAGTAACTCCATAGTTAATGTACCTGTTAACTGCAGCTCTGTTTTGACCTAGACAGGGATTGCAGTTAGGTACAGATTGAAGAAAAAATCCAGACAATTCCAGACACATTAATGAACTGCATAATGACTTACTGTACCTTTGGGGTGTGATATTGTGGCATATTCCCTTATTTCTTCATAAACTCCCACACTGTCAAATACAAATGAGAGTATTTATCCATGCATTTTGATAAGCAGATGTTGAACAGTAGAGATGTTTTTATTTATATTTTTAAACTATCAGGGCGATTTTTTCTATGTTATCCAATTAAACCCACCCCGTCTCTCTTTCACACACACACACACACACACAAACACACACACACACAGAGAGAGAGAGGGAGAGACTTACTTTTGACTTTGTTGTCCAGTTCCACCCACTGTTGGAGGTTTGGAGAAAAAGCACAAACCACTTACAACAAAACTCAACGTCAACACAGCACAATCAGCACAGCAAGAAATATGAAACTTACCTGTTCTGTCAATCTCAGCCCCACTACAAAAAGATGTAGAAATGCCCCATGTGATTAATGATGATGGATGCGACATTTGATTGAAAAAAAAAAACAAAAAAACTTGAGAACATATGCAAGCATAGTGTGCTTTGTTTTGTGTATTCTGCCATTTAAATACTATGATTAAATGCAATCACTTTTTTCTGTAAAATTGCCTAGGCCTATTTTATGTGTGTAACAGAAGATCACTTTTTGTGGAATATAACTCAACTCCATTAAATATTTAATAAAATTGGTATTAAATATTTTATTTGTAAATTGTTTTTACATGTAAAGCTTCATACCCTTGTGTCTGTCGTTCACTCTTTGAACAAAACGCTGCAAAAGATTTCAACAAGGTTAATCTTCCACAAATATTATTTTGTCATACATTTTGACATGGATTTAATAATTAATCGACTGCCACTTTACTAAATTCTAATACATATGTCCTAATTTAAAAATAATAATAATAAAACAAAAACTTTCCTTTCCTGTAATCATGTCACCAGGTACCACAAACATAACCAGGAAAGCCTAGCAACTTCTCTTCTTCCTCTACATCTCTACTTCCTGTGGAAAGCCTACCTCCCCTCCCCCATCTTCCTGACTACTTTCTACAGAGGGACCACTGAGAGCATCCAGCAGTGCTATCATAATGTGGTATGGAAACTGCTCTGATGCAGAACATAAGGCCCTGCAGTGGGTTGTGAGGACAGCTCAAATGATCACTGGGGCCTCTCTCTCTCTCTCTGACATCTACAACAATCGCTGTCTGCAGCGGTGCAAAACCACAAGCATTGTGAGGGATCCAACACATCCATCTGACTCACTACTGTACAACACCATAACTGCCCGCATCGTCCTTCACAGAATCAGTCAGAATACAGGGCATGATGCAAGGCCTCTATAACTGAATTGGAATGCACTCCAGCAAATCTTTTTTCTCTGCTGCCAAATTCTAATTTATACATTCTACCTCTAATTCAGTACTTCCTCTTAAATTAGCCACTATTGTAATATAACACTATTCCTAGTGTTGTCTGTCCTGTTTGTTTTCTGTCCTATAATGCCCTGTAGCCTTATGTACCTTTATGTTTATCTCATGCATGCATTGAATATGTAGCCTGGTATTGAATGTCTTTTTAAATAAATGCCGTTCACACCTGGAACGACACTGTATAACTGTTACTGTATAACAACTTTTACGTCCACACTGACAACCAATAATGTAGGTCTATCTTCATGCGAATTAATTAATACCTACAATTCCATGCCTTCTGATTGGCTAAAAAGCCTTTTATAGTTCTAAAAATGGCTCTGAAAGTGATCCCCAACAATATTGTTGTATATGACGTTTTTTCGTTATAGTTATCGTTCCAGGTGTGAGCGCCGGCCCTTCAAGCTAACACCACTTGATCCAAGGCATTTCATCTCACTGTGTAGAGTGTATATGGTTAAAATGACAATAACTCACTTGACCAAAAAGTGTTAATTATATTACATTAAACTAACAGATTTATTGCATATGTGAACTCTTCAACTTATTATTTTTTTCCCAAACTATTTCAAACTTCCTCTGATGGCTTTCATAAACCATTCCAGGAAGAACTTCACTGTATCAAGACACAGTATCAAAGACTTAATGTATCAACTCTTCAGACTTCAGACTGATCAGCTTATGAAAAAGTCTGTCTATAATTGTTATTGTACTTACAGTATTTTAGGAGAGCTCGATGCTGATATGCAACCAGTACTGCTAGGATCAGTAGGAGGATTCCAGTCACAGTTCCTCCGAAAAGAACACTCTGGTTTGGCTCTATGAAGTTAAAAATGTGTTAACATGAATTAATGAATTAATGAATCTCTACAAAACAACAATCATAACAGTATAGTCATAGTCAGATTAATAGCACATAGACAAGGAAAGAACAGAGATAGGGTATTCCTATTTCACAAGCAAGTCAAGCCAAGCCAATATAGCACAGCCCGGTAGAATTGCATTAACCCAGGAATATGAGCCAGGTATTGTTTTATAGTTAGCTTATATGTACTTTCTCAAGAAGATTTCTTCCTAAAATGTATTACTAATAGAAGGGAGTTTTCCTTGCCCATGTTACTCAAGGGCACTCTTCGTACTGTCTGTATAATGCCATGAGGCAAACGTTTTGAATTTATTGCTCTACACATTGAATTGAATTAAATTGAATGAGGACGTTGTGTGCGAATGTATGTCCAGTTCTCATGGGCAATGGAATACTCTTACCATAGACTGAAACATGATCAGAGTCTTCTTTTGCATGACCTATTGGGAGAGACCACCATAAGAACATTCTAGTGAAAACACCAGTCCACTCACTTTAAACCATTACAGTATACTGTTATGATAACATCATGCAGTGATACTGATTAAGATGGAATTTGCAGTTGTTGAATTCTCCAGCCTAGCTTCTAACTTTGACAATAAATAAAAAATGACCACTCACCTGACTGACTATAGCTGACATTGATGAAGATGAATTTCCCACTCGATGACTTAACCATGCCAGCTGCTAACTTTTGTGATGAATAAACACAGCTGTAATTGCCTGAGTCGGATAGATTAACTTTAGAGAGGGTAAATTCAGAGTCTACAGAGCTGGCCACTGGTCTGATTTCCACTCCAACTCCATCCTTGCACAGATACATGTTGAGGCCCACAGAGGATTCAGCAGGAATGCGGCACTTAACCAACACATCTTCCCCTTCGTTTGGATGTAATTGTGAAACAAAAATGTCTGCTGGCTTGAAGATATTATCTGAAAACAGAATTGTATCAGATGTCTTTCACAATGTAAATTCTTAACTGAGGCTGTGTTAGGATTAGGTGGTCAACACAGACATGTTCTTAAATAATTCAAGAGCAGTTGTGGCAAAGGTACTTACCAGTCTGAAAAGAGATTCCGCAAAACCACATGATTACTGTCAGAGATAAATAATGCAAAATTGTTACATTCTTTACATTATGTCACTTAATGATTAATGTATGTGAACACATCATAAGACTATTTACTTGTTTGATTCTTACCTAATGTGATGTGTAACATCTTCATACCTGCCTCTGTCGCTCTCCAAAAAGAGATCTTTTATGTTCAGACAGTCAACACCTTTGTAGATGATGACTTCCACCCCCTGACCTTTCCACTCTCAGTTTCATGTTGTTCAGCTGATAGCGGGTATCAGGTCGTATTCATCTGTGAATTCTATGGAATCATACAAGCTGTTGAACCAATATCTGAGCAACAGGAAACAGTCAGGTGAGGCCTTAAAGAAGAAGTCCTCCTCTACAAAGGCAATCTTTGAAGGAACAAAATCTCTTAGCTGAAAGCAACAAAGAGGCTGATTCAAATATGAGGCTGCTCATTATTACATTAGGTGAGACGTCAGAATATTAAATTATTAGCATTTGACTCACATGGGTCACTGATACACAACATCTTTTAGACGCAGTAAACATTTTTACTTTACAGCAGTGTTCTGGATTTGCTCGATCCCTGCGCAGACAGGTAATTAAGTGCCTTTTGGTGAATTAATCTTTGCAGTTCTGCAGATTTCAGTGGATATCTTTGTTGGAGCAATTATTCTGATCACAATAAGTCTGGTTGTACTCTTTTGTTTTAGATGGTCATATCTTCAAGCCTGCAGACATATACGCTTCAAATTCCAATACACGTGAAGGGGAAGATTTGTCTCTTATATGCCACATCCCTGGTGCAGAATCCCCTCAGGGCCTCTACATGTATCTGTGCAAGGATGGAGTTGGGATAGAAATCAGTCTAATGAGCAGATCTGGAGAGTCTAAGTTTACCCTCTCTAAAGTTAAACTGTCCAACTCAGGCAAATACAGCTGCGTTTATTCAGCTTCTAAGATACAAGCTAGCATGGTGAACTCAACGAGTGAGAAATGCGTCATCATCCATGTCAGCAGCAATATGTACAAACTCCAACAAGGCAAGTATTAAGATCTCATCATAATATTCAAGTGTCTGTTTCAAATATTAAGTTAAGATGTTCAGTATTTCAGATGTGGATTTTAGACAGTTGTATACGGGGCCTTTTCAAGACAAATAGTTCCTTTCTGTGAATAACACAAGGGTGCAATCCCACTTATTGCCAAGCCAGATGGGAATTTCAGACTAATTGTTGTTATGTTGATAGAAAGAAATGATTTTAGAACATGCCTTTTTATTTATACGGTATAACAGGTTTCTTTTCCCAAAATCCATTTAGAACATGTAAGATTTCCAAGGTGAAGAAATTAGATTTTCTTATTAGTCTGTTTGATCATTTTCTCCTCAGAATATTACTGGCGCATGAATGTAATCCGAATATGTCTTTCTTGTGAAGTGCTGCTGGTGGCTGCCATGGTACTTACATGTTCATTTACCCGCAGAAAAGGTAATACTGAACTAATATGAAACTAAAGAGAGGCATTTACCCACATATCAGAAATGTTATTTAAATAACCATATGCCTATATTAGCAACTTCTTTATTTACAAATTAATAAGAGGATAGTTTTAATCAGTGTAATCAGTGGACAAAATGATGATGGAACTCAAAATATCATTAGTCCACCATTAGTTGCTATTGTTGAGAACAACAATAATTAAAAAAAAAAAAGTGGAGTAGAAAAAACTCTGATGGTTGTCTTATCTCTTGAATTGTCATCTGACCATTTGGATCCTGAAGGGGTTCAGATTAAATTATTTTTTTTGTGTTCTGTATTTTTTTAATGATTGTAGATAAGACCTGAGAAGTGAGATAGGGGGTTATTTGTCGATAAACTGTTAGGCCTCATTGGGTAACACTTTATTTGAAGGTACCGTCATAAGACATGACACTGTCATTAACTATGACATGACGTTGTCAAAATCTGTCATAAACTTCATAAACCTGTCATGACCCTAACTCTTACCCTAACCCTAACCATGACAAATACCGGGTGACACTTAATGTCAGAAGTCATGACGGGTGTATAAAGTTTATGACAGATTCATGACAACTTCATGTCATGGTAAATGACAGTGTCATGTCTTATGACGGTACCTTCAAATAAAGTGTATACGTTCAGGGTAATATAGGCAGCAGTGTGATCATTTTTGTGTGACAATCTTAAATGTCATTAAATGTCGATGCAATATTATCAAATTACTGTTTATACAAAGGTCATTTAAACAGTCACAGTCTGACACTGACACTCTTTGCTCCACGCAAACATAAAACTCTTTGCTCATAATGATCTGCTGAGCATCTTTTCCCCCTTCGACTTTGTTAGTGTGAGGTTGTTCAAAATACAATGCAGAGACACAATGCCTAATAGAAGTTGTCATGTGCAATTTGCTTTTTGCAGTTGTTTTGCAGTTGAGGTAGGCCTAGTTGATAAGAGAAATGTAGATTGCAGCCTACCTTGACATACCGGTAATAGGAAATTGAGGCCTTTAATCAAATACACAATATGAAAGTATTTTTGTTTCTTTGACACTATGTTGCACAGCCTGGCAAAATTCAGCAACACGTAAACAAAACGGATAATTTGTCCAGCTGCCACCACTGGTTCCAATGTAGGTCAATCGCAATTTGACATGTCAGAGAAATAGAAGACCTCTAATTCTAGCATCTTATAACATGCTTTGTGCAAGAAAGCAATTGTCTAAGAGCCAAGCCACCCTAAGGATGGTCAACAAGCAGGAAGTTCTTAGAGCCTGAGGGTTAACCAAGAGTAGGACATCCTGGGTTCGACCACCCCCAGTGGTTAACTATTGACTAAGCATCATTAGTAGAATTGGATTTAGTAGTAGAAGGAAGTGGGTCCGGTGCAGCTGGTATCCGAAGAGCACGGAGATGGCTGAACTTTAGGGCTAGTTGGATTTTATCTATATGTTCATTTGTCAACTAAATGACTGTGTAAGTAGGAAACAAGACCTGTACAAAAAGGGATCTCAAAGGTTGGGACTTTGGATTTGTCACTTCGCTTCTTGCTAATAACATCTCCCAAGCATCATGAATAAACACAGAACCACCAGAAGTTGTTTGCCTTGTGATTTTGACCACAGACCTTGTCGCTTAAATCTATCTCTCTCTGTCCGTATGCCTGCACAGAAGGCTGCCATTCAACAGTGGCCTCACTGCAGTTACGCACAGGCCTCCTCTCCTGCACCACTATGCTTTCAAAACTATCTGTTTTATTTTGTCTTCTTTGTTAAACCTGTTTTCACTCTTGGTCAACAGTTGCTGTAGACCAGTATCCGGGAACCACCAGTTCAATCTCCCCACAACCACTGAATTTGTCAACAGAGTCACCTGAGTCATCTGCCTCTGCTCCAATGTCTGTGGACCCAGACATATGCAAGGCTTCCGAAAGCCCACCTGCTTCCAACAACCGACCAGCTTCCAGCAACGCACCCGTAGCATCAAAATGCAAGTCCAAGTCCAAGGGTGGACGAAAGTGAAAAGCTGAGGAAGCACCTCAGTGGTTCCTCGACAATCATGAAGAGCAGAGGAAGCAGATGGGGGAGATAGTGGAACTGCAAAGGCAAGCCAATCGGGTGGCTACAGAGGGGAATGAAATACTCAAAAGTCTTGTGGACCACTTAATACAGAAGTGAAAAACGTCAATCTCATTCAACGTCAAACGTCATTCATAATTTCAATCACCCAATTGTATTTTGTTTAACTATATATTGAACACACCACAATGCCCTACACCTAAAGCAATGCAATTTCATCTCTTTTTTCTAGATGGGTTGTTGTCAGGGCCTCCCTCTACCCCATCATCGTCTCCATTGGCCTCGAACTCGATATCCTCCAGGTCTCCCCCGTTGCAACAAATTAAAATTGTGCAGAACACATGCAGCAGTAATTGCTGTTGCCATGTCTTCTAAATTGTTCATTGGCAACAGTGCAGTACACATCCAGGCCAGCATGACAGTCTTTGAACCAAAATGCATTTATGCTAACGGTTCGTAATGGGCAATTGTAGTGCAACCAACAAAGTTATCCAGTTGTCAGCAATGCTTTTGAGAGGGATTTGGGAGATGGACGCCTTTCATGGGGGTAGCTCTGTGGTGAATCAAACAAAAAAGGTGGTGCGCACATCCAAGATGTAGGTGCAGGACAAAAAGGTCAAAGCATAAAAATGAAATTGAATGTCCGCACACTAGCTCCCGTTTAGCTTTAGCACTAGCTCCCGTTTAGTTTTTATTTTAAGTGAACGTTTTCGAGCTTTCCGCTCTTCATCAGACTTTGTGGTGAAAAATATGAGCACAAACCTTAAGTCTTACAAGTCTTACATAGTTCTTCTTTAAGGCCAGTATTCTCCAAGGCACTTAAGTCTAAAATAGTGCTTAGCTCCATTTGTTTTAGCCTCCACTAAGCAATTTTTTTTATAAGTCATCATATGCATAATGCTCTGTTCAATTGTCAAAATTAGTCAAGAGTAGAATACCTTGAATATTATATCTCTGTATATATATAGCTCTTGAAATACTGTACCCTACTTATAACTTTCCTTATCTATTTTGTTCATACTGTAATTTTATTTTTTAAGATTGTCCGCTCAAAATATACATTTTCCTTTTACTTTGGTGTATCATAATAGTTTTATTGTGAGAATAGTGTTTTTCACAATTGCTATAACACTTTTCTCTAAACTTTTCATCATTTTCTTCAAACAGTGTTGATATGCTAACATACATGTTGGAAATGAGTGTTATTTCAATGGTCCTCTGCCACATGACAAAACATCTAAACATTTTGACTTGTAGTGCTCACACAATGCCAAAGGGATGATGCATTTTGGGGGCACTGACTATCTGAATGACAAAGAAACTTCATTTTGGCACATGGGTGACATGTTTTGGGAGAGATACTGTATGAGCTTTGGTGGTGATCCATGGTGTTTTGCCGAACCATCCAGTTTAGTTTTGCAAAAAGCACTAAAGAGTGTGGAGCATGTCCGCTCTGTTTCGAAAAATGAGCCGAAGCAACTGAGAAAGATCTTTGCAGTTTGGATGCCGCTGACTCTACATGGGAAAGAAATTAAGTCTGAAGCATGGGTTTTGGGAGAGATATGTGATTTTGCAGGTTAGCTATGGTGTTGTGCAGAATCGTAAGAGTGTTATGCCAAATGATCTTAGAGTTTTGAGAATGTAATTTCTGTTTCAAGAAATGAGCCAAACCAATTGAGAAAAACTGTAACAGTGTTAGTATGTGAGCACTAAATCTGTAAGGGTTATCAGACCAGAGGCAATTCTACAGATCAACACCAGGAGTCACTGCTGTATACGATTTCTCTCACTTTGCTACCAATCACATGTATTTTATTTCACTTTTTATCAAATGTCTTTACAATTGACATTATAGTACAATTTATGCTTAAAACATGACTTAAACTTATTAAATTTGTAAAAAAACAACAAAAGTGTGTAAACCCAAGTAACTATAACCATACTGATCCAAAACTCATTGTCTTCACAGCTTCTTTTCTAAGAATGATAAGGTCACCTGGATTCAGACTCATTGCCCTAACATACAGTATATTTTGTATGAAAACATGCATGAAAAATGTTCATATTAAGTAAACATCTCATATTTGATAGCTTTAGCTCAGGGTTTATGATACAAAAAGCACAAAGGGAGAGAAAGCATCAACTGCGACCAATCAGGGAGTACACATCTCCGCCTCCTTGGGGTTTTCTATTTTTCCCTTTCTTGTTTACTTTGGCATACTCAGTCCCTCCTGAAGCATCCTCTGCTACTCCATCTACAGAAGATAGTACACATGTATGAGTTATATAACAGTAACGAGCATCATATGCTGTTGATCCACCTGCAATGTATCAAGGAGCATTTATATAACGAGTGATACATTTTCACACAATGAACATCTTTCAAGTCACAACAATTTTATATACTGATTTCTTTTCTGTTTATTTGTTGCTACTGTCATGTTCTTTGAGTTTCTTTTGACTGTGCTTCAAAAAGGCGTGTGACTATTCTATGTACTGAAATGTACACTGAGGAAGCTTAAAAGAGCCCTTCTCACCTCACACAGTATGCCTACATGCTGCAACATGATGCACAGCAGAATTACCGTTGAGCTCAACTCAAACACCCACTGAGTCTCATCTATTCCGGTAGACCACAGCCAATAAGGCCTGTGTAGCCACGTCTGTCTAGCATAGACACATCTCTATTTATGACTATAGCAAAATGGAGGGTGAGAGGGGAAACAGTGCACCACATAGTGTTCAGTGTGATGTCACCCATATCAGAACTAGACAGGTTTGGCGTCAGGGCTGACCAGTTGTTACCTCTGTGGTCTAATGAGCGCGAGCAGATATGTTCAGCTCAACTTGTGTGGTTTGCTGCTCTCATCTATTTTTCAAGTTTATTTGCCCACAAACGCATCAACATACAGAGACCTTTCTTGTTAGACATGAAGGAGAAAAAGTGAGATAGAGTGTTGACAGGTTGCATCAATCTAAAAGAATGTGTCAAATCTTCTTACCATGTCTTTGTACCAAGCTGTACACAACATCTTTGGCAGTACTGTAAAGAAAGACATAATTAGGGTAACTCCTCTTCTACACCATATGCGATATAGTATAACATATAGTTTACTTAAAGTATAACATATAGTTTACTTTAACCATTGATTTCAATGAAATCTCTCAGGGCTGAGTAACTCCATAGTTAGGCAAATGTACCTGTTAACTGCAGCTCTGTTTTGACCTAGACAGGGATTGCAGTTAGGTACAGATTGAAGAGAACATCCAGTAAATTTCAGATATAAACTGCATATAATGAACATAATATGACAAACACAGCTACTATACCTTTGGGGTGTGATATTGTGGCATATTCCCTTATTTCTTCATAAACTGGCACACTGTCAAACACAAATAAGGGTATTTATCCATATGCATTTTGATATGCAGATGTTGAAAAGAAGAGATGTTATTTGTTTTTAACTGAAGACTATTTTATTCCATGTTATATGATGTCAAATGAATCCCACCCCCTCGCTCTCTTTCACACACACACACAGACACACACACACACGCATTTACCTTTGACTTTGTTGTCCAGTTCCACCCACTGTTGGAGGTTTGGAGGAAAAGCACAAATCACTTACAACACAACTCAACGTCAACACAGCATCAGCACAGGAAGAAATATGAAACTTACCTGTTCTGTCAATCACAGTCCCGCTACAAAAGGATGTATGTAGAAATTTCCCATGTGATTAGTGATATTCCATGTGACATTTGATTAAAAAACAAAACAATTAATAAACAAAAACATGACATGTGCAAGCATACTTTGTTTTGTGCATTCTGTCAATTTAAATTGTACAGTTATATATTTAATTGATATAATTAAATGCATCATTAATTCTAACACAAGATCACTTTTCGTTGAATAGAAAATATAACTTAACTCTATTAAATATTTAATAAAAATAGGTATTAAATGTTTTATCTACATTGTAAAAAATCCCCACATTTCAGAGCGCGTCTCTGTCTCCGCCTCTCCAATCTCCGCCTGCGCTCTAGGTCGCCTACATTAATGGCGTTCGTGCGCAAGTGCGGGTTTGGCTTTGAATCTGGTGGCGGCATGTTTTCCTTTGTCTAGAATCGTGCGTCAATGAAATGTAAGTTCACCCTGAACCATCTGTTTAATAATTATGTTGGTTATTTGTCTTTATTGTTTTCATTACCTTTACGTTGTTCACAATATGCCGTTCATGCATGTTGCGTCTCCTTTGTTTATTTAAGATTATGTGTAGCCTACATATGTTACGATGTTTGATAACCATTGATTTACTTAAGTTGTATGAATGCTTTGTTTAATATTTTGTTCTTTATTCAGATGCAAATTCTATTTATTTCTTTCTCTTTCTTTATTTTTAGAAAACCACACTTATGTAACAAACATCGCTACTGCAACCCAATCATCAATCCATCAGTAAACAATAATAACTTGAAATCCTGTCTGGAGCTCGTGTCTTATCCGCACACACCATTGTGTCCATCACGTCCATAAATCAGCAAAACAGTCCTTTTCCAAGTTGCAAACAATCAAGATATTTTTCATGGTCCTTCGAGCCGGAGCTGATAGATGCAATGGCGGAGAAAGCCCCAGATCAACGGAGATCTTCAAGACCAAGGCACCCCCCTGCTCACCTACAGGATTACCAGACACAGTACTCGGGATTCAATTACGGTACTAATGATCCACGCACCTGTTACGGCGCTGGAGCTGCAAGAGACTTTGACGATGCAGGGGTTCTGCATGCACCCCATGCACGCCCCTCTCCCATGCCCCTAGTGGCTGAAACTGGAACAGCTGTCCCAAATCGGAATTCCTTTGAAATGTCACATGCTCAACACTCTCAACCATTATCTAATGTTTCTAATGCTTATGATATGAGTAGATTGCAATGTGATATGTATCAATTGAAAGAGCTTATTAGTAATTTGGGACATAATGTTCGTGCTTTAGAGGGTAGAATGGAGCGTTGTGAACAAAGATCTGTTTATTATGTTTCATCCACTTCTGATCCTGCCTCAGCAGCTTCATCACCAGACAACCGTAATATCCCAATAGTCCAAGAGTTGCGTGCCTGTTTAAATGAGCGCAATATTCCCTTACCTGGACAGGCTAATGATCATGCTCAGTTACCTCCACCCATTAGCCGTTTATCAGAATTGCCGCCACCTCCACCCTCTATGCTTGCAAGCCCAAGAGATCCAGCTCAGCCTGATCAGGTCATAATAATTGAGGATTCTCCCCCTGAGGAGGAGCAACTCCCTTTGCCTCCTCCTCCTCTTCCTCAGCATGAAATGGTAGCTGGTAGACATTCCAATCCTCCCCATGAGATTAGGGAACCAGTGGTGCAGAATCAGCCTTTATTGCCCCCTGCAAATGTTAATCTGCCTCCTCATGCCCCTCCCTATGAGAATGTCCTGCCACCTGTTCTACCACGCCGCAACCAACCAGGCGTTAACCTGCGTCGTGAGGCGCGCCTACATCCAGTGCACCCACCAATACCTGGTCCAGTGTTGCAGCAGCCACAGCCTCCTGTCATGGTTCCAAGGCCCCAGCCTGTTCTCCGCCCTTATCCACAACCACCAGGTGGAGCTCTAGCTGCTCATCCTCTTTATGGCGATCCCCTTGCCCAGGTGGGATATCCACAGGCCTATCCTCAAACTCTACCTCAGGCCCCTGCTTATGTGCACCCTCACCTTCCAGGCCCTCACCATGGGCTTACTCAGCTGCCAGTAGGCTCAAGAGTACTTTGGCCACGTATTGAAGCACCGTCCTTTCCTAACTTTCTCCACGATGACCCCTTGGAGTTTGCTATGCTCAAAATGGCCCTCATTAATTTACTTCCACCAGGTGAAACAGAGCAGTATAAATATCATATTCTGTTAGATCACCTCAAACTAGACACTGCACGTCACCTAGCCCTCGCCTATGCTCATAGCCCACTTCCCTATACCTGTGCCTTAGCAGCCCTCCAGAAGAGATATGGGCAGCCACATCAGTTAGTACTGAAAGAGATCAGTAACATCCTCAGTCTGCACCCTGTTCGTTCTGGAGATGCAAAACACTTCAGTGACTTCGCCATGAGAGTTCGAGCCCTTGTGGGTATGATCCAGTCTCTGGAAACAAGTCAAGGAGATGCAGAGTTAGCCTGTGCTTCACATGTTCAGCAGCTCCTTGGCAAGCTTCCTTCTGAATTAGTTGCAAATTTTGCCAGACATGCCCGTATGACACGACCAGGTGCCTCGTATAATTTAGTGGACTTTGCGGAGTGGCTTGAGCAGGAAGCCGAATGCCAGATAGTAGCCACTGAGGCGGGTCAACGGGGAAAGCGAGAGATGTTCCAAAAGGAAAGAAGACCCGTTAAATCAGAGTTCCCTATGCCAGCCACAATTCTGCATGGATCAAGTCAGTCCCAACGGAGGTAACAGACCACCGCTGTGAGTAATGTCCGTTCCTCTAACTCGTTCAATCAGAGGAATAGCTGTCCATTCTGCGCCATGGGAGATCATCACCTGAGTGTGTGCCCAGACTTCAGGCAGCTGCCAGCCAATGAGGTACAGAGATGGATTATAGACAAAGGCCGCTGCTGGAGATGTGGTCGGGATCATAGGGCCTCACAGTGCGACTTGAAGAAGCTCTGCCCTAAGTGTGGTGGTAAACATCTAGGTGTGCTGCACGATGCTAATCAAACAAAGGCCGATCCGGGCTCCTCTTATCTGATTAGATCTAGCTGCAATTCCAGAGTTCTCCTCAAGGTGGTGAAGGTGGTCTTGAGCTACCGGGGTAAGAACCTGGACACCTACGCTATTCTGGATGACGGGTCAGAGCGAACAATGCTGTTGAGCGCAGCTGCTGATTCCCTCGGCCTTGATGGGGCGGCTGAGTCACTTCTTCTCAGAACAGTCCGTCAGGACACCGAGACCTTTACAGGCCAAACTGTATCCTTTAATGTTGCCTCAGCTTCAGATCCTGAAAAGCAGTTTATAATCAAAGGAGCTTTTACTTCAGGGAATCTGCGCCTCTCTGAACAGACATACCCTAACCGTGTGCTACAGCGTTTTAAACATCTACATGGCCTCCCCCTTCAGGCATTCAATAAGGTGAAACCTACTCTTCTTATTGGATCGGACCATCCACATCTCCTCTGTCCGGTGGGCCGTGTCATACTGGGCCCTGGTTGTGGTCCCGCCGCTGTTCACACACGTCTGGGCTGGGCTCTTCAAGGGCCGACGCTTTTTCCTGAGGAGCAATGTAAAGCACAAGCTCCACAAGAAGCTGAGGTCCTGTTCGTTGGAATTAGCTCCAGTGAGATGCAGCTCCGGGAGGATGTCCAACGACTTTGGCAGATAGATGTCCTGCCTTACCAGTCAGCTGTTGCCATCACAAGGTCTAAACGTGATCAAGAGGCTGTCGCCAATCTGGATAAGCACACCATCAGAGTGATGTTAGATGGTGTCTACCGTTATGCCACACCCCTCCTTCGTGTGAAGAATGCGCCTCTCCTTAAGGCTCCTCCCAGTGCTGTAATGTCCATGCTCCGTAACACTGAAAAACGGCTTGTGGGCAATCCGGAACGTGCTGAAATCTATAATGCAGAAGTTGCCAAGCTCATTGACGCAGGGTATGTGAGGAAACTCTCCCCCTCTGAGGTCTCACAATCCACTGAGTCTTGGTATATTCCGCATCACCTTGTGGAACACAACGGGAAGCACCGTTTAGTATTCAACTGTTCCTTTAAACATTCAGAACAGAACCTGAATGAACTCCTCCTTCCTGGGCCCGTCCTAGGGCCCACCTTGATTGGGGTCCTCCTGCGCTTCCGCCAACATCTTGTAGCCATCAGTGGCGATATTAAAGCCATGTTCCACCAGGTTAGGCTACTTGAGTCAGACAGGCCTCTTCTCCGCTTCCTTTGGAGAAATATGAAACGGGACCAGCCACCTGACATTCTTGAATGGCAAGTGTTACCATTCGGGACTACTTGTAGTCCTTGCTGTGCAACGTATGCATTGCAACGGCATGTTAAAGACAGTCAACCTGGCCATGAAGATGTCCTGCATTCTGTTCTCCAAGCATTTTATGTGGACAATTGTCTACAGAGTTTTCCCACGGAAGTGGAGGCTCGTGATGTCCTGAACAACTTGAGAGCAGTTCTCACTCTTGGTGGCTTCAATATTCGTCAATGGGCCAGCAACCGCACCAGTGTTATCCAACATCTCCCACCTGAATCTCAATCAGAGAACACAGAACGCTGGCTTAGCCATGACCCCACTGAACCTCTAGAGGGCACATTAGGCTTGTCATGGCACTTTACTTCGGATACATTGGGTTACAAACACAGGCCTGTGGTGTACCAGCACTTAACCCTCCGTAATGTGTATAGAGTCTTGGCGAGCCAATATGACCCCCTAGGCTACATAGTGCCTTATACCACTCGGGCCAAAATCCTGTTACAGCAGCTTTGGTGGAAGGAGAGGGAATGGGATGATCCAGCTCTCCCTGAAGGCTTTAAGACGTCCTGGATGGCATGGGAGGATGAGCTGCCTCACCTGTCTGCTATCAAAATCCCACGGTGCTATAGCCCTGATGCCACTGAATGCATAAAAGAGAGGGAACTACACATTTTCTGTGATGCTTCTGAAAAGGCGTATGGCTCAGTTGCATATATGAGAATGCAGAATGACAAAGGTCAAATTCATACTTCATTCCTTATGGCAAGGTCCCGTGTAACACCTAAACGACAGCTCTCCATTCCACGCCTTGAGCTTTGCGCCGCTCTCTCTGGAGTTCAGTTGGCCAAGCTACTGCAAACAGAGTTATCCCTCACCCTCCATCGCACTGTTCTGTGGTCTGACTCCACCACGGTACTAACCTGGATCTCCTCCGAAAACTGCCAATATAAAGTGTTTGTGGCAAACAGGGTGAATGAAATCCTAGATAACAGCGACCCCAAAGACTGGAGATATGTCAATTCAGCTTCCAACCCTGCTGATGACATTACCAGAGGAATGACCTTGAGAGCTATAGCCAGTCCTAGCCGGTGGAACCAAGGCCCATCCTTTCTGCGCTTGCCCCCTGACCAATGGCCTCAGTTCCCTGCAAAGCCTGCTCCTGAAGCCAACACTGAGCTACGCAAGTCTGCATTTTGTGGGAATGTCCAAACCCATAACTTGCTCTCAGTTGACTATGAGACATGGGACGAGCTGGTAGATTCTGTTCTCTCCGAGGAACCCCTTGTCAGCTCTCCTGATCGCCCTAAGGCCGAGCTCCTAGTTCTACAGAAAGCCCAACGTGAGTCATTTCCTGAGGAATATCGCCTGCTACAATCTGGCAAAACAATCTCAGTCTCTAGTAGGCTTATAACTTTGACCCCTGAATTTGATCCTGTGGGCCAAGTCATCAGAGTCGGGGGGAGGCTGCGTCAAGGTCCAGACCTGGCAGACATGGAAGTGCACCCAATTGTGCTGGATCCCCAGCACCCCATTACCACTCTGTTGATAAAGGACTTTGATAGGAAGCTCCTTCATCCTGGTCCAGAGAGAGTGTTCGCCAGCCTGCGCCGTCAGTATTGGATTCTGCGTGGAAGACAGGCAGTGAGGAAACATCAGCACGCATGTCTGGAATGCAGGAGATGGAGAGGAAAGCCTATCATACCGAGGATGTCCGACCTTCCCCCTTGTCGCCTCCGTCTACACAAACCACCCTTCTGGTCCGCAGGAACGGACTGCTTTGGTCCTTTTGTTGTAAAGATCGGCCGGCGTACGGAAAAGAGGTGGGGCATCCTTTTTAAGTGCCTCACCACTCGCTGTGTGCACTTGGACCTTCTGAGTAGTATGGATGCGGACAGCTTCCTCTTGTCCTTCCGACGTTTCGTGGCCCGCCGAGGATGCCCTTATGAAGTCATCTCAGATCACGGAACCAATTTTGTTGGGGGGGCAAGGGAGTTGGAGGAAGCTTTCTCCAATCTCATGCCGGCCTTACAGGAACAGCTTGAGAAGCAAAAGGTGAAGTTCAAGTTGAACCCTCCTTATGCGCCACATTTCGGAGGATCATGGGAAAGAGAGGTGCGAGCTGTGAAAACTGCCTTGAGAGTGACGCTTGGGAGGCAGACAGTGACAGAAGAGGTCCTGAGAACAGTCTTGGTGGAGGTAGAAGAGATCCTCAACTCCAAACCCCTGGGGTATGTGTCTTCAGACCTCTCAGACGCTGACCCTGTTACCCCAAATTACCTCCTTATGGGGCGGCGGGAGGCAGCTTTACCCCTTGTCATGTATTCCCATGCTGAGCTGCTTTCCAACAGGCGATGGCGCCATAGTCAGATAATTGCTGATCAATTTTGGTCCAGCTTTATTAGAAATTATCTCCCAACCCTCCAAACCCGTCAGAAATGGAAGCAGGACACTCCTAATCTCTCTCCCTCAACGGTGGTGATGGTGGTTGATCGTCAGCTCCCCCGCGCATCATGGCCTGTTGGACGGATACAGACCCTTAAACCCAGTAAAGACGGACGTGTCCGAACTGCAGAGGTCCTGATTAATGGGAAAGTCTATGTGAGACCTGTCAGCACATTAATTGCTTTGCCTTGCATAGATGAGGATGATAATGATAATATTAAGTAGAGATTTTTCAAGTTATCAAATATGCCGCTCATATTTGAGGGGCGGCTGTAAAAAATCCCCACATTTCAGAGCGCGTCTCTGTCTCCGCCTCTCCAATCTCCGCCTGCGCTCTAGGTCGCCTACATTAATGGCGTTCGTGCGCAAGTGCGGGTTTGGCTTTGAATCTGGTGGCGGCATGTTTTCCTTTGTCTAGAATCGTGCGTCAATGAAATGTAAGTTCACCCTGAACCATCTGTTTAATAATTATGTTGGTTATTTGTCTTTATTGTTTTCATTACCTTTACGTTGTTCACAATATGCCGTTCATGCATGTTGCGTCTCCTTTGTTTATTTAAGATTATGTGTAGCCTACATATGTTACGATGTTTGATAACCATTGATTTACTTAAGTTGTATGAATGCTTTGTTTAATATTTTGTTCTTTATTCAGATGCAAATTCTATTTATTTCTTTCTCTTTCTTTATTTTTAGAAAACCACACTTATGTAACAAACATCGCTACTGCAACCCAATCATCAATCCATCAGTAAACAATAATAACTTGAAATCCTGTCTGGAGCTCGTGTCTTATCCGCACACACCATTGTGTCCATCACGTCCATAAATCAGCAAAACAGTCCTTTTCCAAGTTGCAAACAAGCAAGATATTTTTTATACATATAAAAGTTCATACCCTTGTGTCTGTCGTCCACTTTCTGAACAAAACACTGCAAGAGATTTAAACAAGGATAAATCTTCCATAAATATTGTTTTGTCATACATTTTGACATGGATTTAATCATTGATCAACTGCTTCATTACACATTATACATTATAAATACAATATGTCGAATTAAAAGTAATAATCATAAGATAATCATGCAACCTAGCCTGGCTTGCATGGTCACATTCAGAAATGAACTGTGGTCTGGCAAAGATAGCATTGCCTGGGAATTCTGGGCGGGATTAACCTAAACGTATATACAAATACTATCAAACTTCTATCGATGTTATGGGACAGAACTGGACAGAGTCGTTATAAGCTTGCCTCCTTCAGCCTGCTCGTTTTTTATTGAGTCCTGATTTTTCTGGCCCTGAGAAGTTGAGGAAATTGCCTCCTTGGAAATACTGAAATTTCATGCAGACACAGGAAGTATGGCCGGGCCATACATGTAACCAGGTACTACAAACATAACAAGACAGCCTTGCAACGTCTTCTCTACTTCCTGTGGAAACCCAACCTCCCCACCCCCATCCTGACTACCTTCTACAGAGGGACCATTGAGAGCATCCAGCAGTGCTATCATAATGTGGTATGGAAACTGCTCTAATGCTGGGTTGTGAGGACAGCAAATGATCACTGGGGCCTCTCTCCCTGATATTTACAACAGCCGCTGTGAGAGAAAAGCTACAAGCATTGTGAAAGACACAATACATCACAACATAAACAAAACATTTTTTCTCTTACTTCCCATCAGGGAGGTGTTTGCAGAGCATCCCAACACGCGCAAGATCTGATATCGCCAAGTAATTAAGAGTCCAGGATCAATGTCAAACTTGTTTGTCCTGGATCAATGTACTCTAACCCTAACCCTAAGCCTAACCTTACTCCTAACCCTAAACCTAACCCATTGATCCAGGGCAACAAGTTTGACATTGATCCTGGACTCTTAATTACTTGGTGATATCAGATCTTCCCCAACATGTTTCAGGGATAGGTTTCACCACCAGGTAATTAGGCTCATGAATTAAATGTTATTTAATTTTTCAATGTTTTTCTGTGGTTTCTTTTAAATGTTATTTATACGGTGAGAGTGCAAAGGCACACTGTATTTCATTGCTGTGGTATTTGTACTAATACCGGTATGCATATGACAAATAAACCTGAACTGAACACACCCTTCCCACTCACTCTTCTCCCTACTGCCATCAGACAAAAAAGAAAGCGAAACATAACTGCCTGCATCACCTGAATGGGAAAGAGTTTCTTCCCCAAAGCAGTCAGAATACTGAATTACAGGACATGATTCAAGGCCTCTAAAAACAGAATTAGAATTCACTCCAGCACTTTTCTTTGTCTGCTGCCAAATTCTAATTTATACATTCCATCTCTACCTCAGTATCCCGTCTTATATTATTATAGCCACTACTGAAGTACAATTCTATGCCCTGTCTAGTGTTGTCTGTCCTGTTCCTTGCCTGTCCTGTAATGCGCTATCTTAAAGGGTAGCTCCGGAGTAAGTTTAAGTATAGGCCTATTGCACAAGCCTTTTAACATTAATATATTTAACATGGAATTAAAAAAAATTGAAAGCATAGACCTGGTGGGAACGCGAAACACGTTACATTGAGTCAAAGGCACCTCAGATCTTACGTACGCTTTTGAATAGTCAGGTCCCGTTAATCCAGTGTAAAATGCTTGTTCGTTTCAGCATTCGCGTTCGGTCTATGCTGTTCCAAAGGATTTTGTTCCACTCGCTAACTAGTGCGTTTAGCAGGCTCGTTCAGCATGGATATGCTTGAATTCACTCTGGATTTTTCCTACACTTCATGTTCACCTAATGCATGCACTAAATATCTAGCCTGGTGTTGAATGCCTTTTCATGCAGTTTAAATGTAAAAGCACTTGATCCACAGTTAAATGATATTTCATCTCACATTAAACTCTGTTTCAAGGTACTTAGGGCGCCCCAAGCAAACAGGACATGAACCACATTGTTAAAATCTTTAAGCATCTTCAATATAAATATATGTACAGTTGAACAGTTGTCTAACTCCAGCCTAAAGCCATTTTTTATTGAAAAACACCTACCAACTAAACCCCTAAAATGGTCAATCTTGGGGGCCCCTTTCAGTCTGGGTCCCCAGGCAATTGCCTGGTTTGCCTGTCCTGTTGTGACGTCCCTGATAAACTAACTAAAAAGGATTTATTGCTTATTTAAGTGCATTCTTGTCTAAACTATTGCATATGTCCACCATGGTTTGAATTAATCATTCCACAGTGAACTTAAATGCACTGTATCAGGGCACTGTATCAATGGAGGACACCTATTTTCTCAATGGAGAATTGATCAGCTTATCAAACAGTCCATCAATACATTATTTTACTCACAGTATATAAGGTGAGTTCTATACTGATATGCAACCGCTGCTGCTAGGATCAGGAGGAAGATTCCAGTCACAGTTCCAATAGTTACATTCTGGGTTGGGTCTGTGAAGTTAACAATAACAATGAGTGAACATTTCTTTGTTTTGCTCTGAAGATATGTGCAATTTCTATACCATAACAAGATGATGATGAGAGGATTAAAATTGACATGGACAATGGAATACTCTTACCATTGACTGAAACATAAACAGAGTCTTCGTTTGAAGGACATATTGGAGAACCAGATGAACATGAACAACTGTAGTTTCCTGACGCATCACTAGTGGATGTTTCCACTGAGAAATTAATTCTGTCTTTAGTTTGTTTTTTCTGAATTCCAACTCCATCCTTGCAAAGGTACATGTGGAATTCACCTGACTTACTTGCAGGATTCTGTATGGAACAGGTGATCTTCAGAGTCTCCCCTACGACTACTGTGTTCTTATGTGGAAAAATACGTCCTGCATGACCTATAGGGAGGGAAGACCATAAGAACATTCTAATTAAAACACCAGTTCACTCATGGTATCACTTTTAAACTATTTCAGTGTAGTGTTATGTCACTGTAAGTTCACATTGAATATGGTAATAGTAAGATCTTTGCAACGTACATTCATGAGAGCCAGGGACAGTGATGGACTTATAGCTGATGAATCTCTCACTCGTTGCATTAACCATGCCAGCTGCTAACTTTGACGAAGAGTAAACACAGCTGTAATTGCCTGAGTCGGATAGTTTAACTTTAAAGAGGGTAAAGACGGACTCCATGGAGATTTCCACTTTTCTCATTTCCACTCCAACTCCATCCTTGCACAGATACATGTGGAGGCCCTCGGTGGATTCACCATAAGGGATGCGGCATTTAACCACCAAATCGTCCCCTTCATATACATGTGATTGTGAAGCAAAAATGTCTGTGGGCTTGAAGATATGAACATCTAAAACACAATTGGATAAGATTTCACAATGTAAATTCTTAACTGAGGCTGTATTAGGATTAGATGATCAAAACAGACATGTACTTAAATAAATTTTAAAGCAGTTGTGGCAAAAAGTACTTACCAGTCTGAAAAGAGATTCCGCAAAACCACATGATTACTGTCAGAGACAGATAATGCAAAATTGTTACATTTACATTATGTCACTGGGTATTTTACCTGTCATCATATTTAATAATTAATGTAGGTGAAGACATAAGACTGATAACTTGTTTGATTCTTACCTAATGTGATGTGTAACTTCTTCATACCTGCCTCTCTGTCGCTCTCTAAAGAGAGATGTTTTATGTTCAGACAGTCAACACCTTTGTAGATGATGACGTCCACCCCCAGGCCTTTCCACTCTGAGTTTCATATTGTTCACTGATAGTCTATGCGTAGGAAAGTTTTGGGGGTTTTTTTCCACAGAAGGTAATATTGTAAAATTGTAGAACCAATTTGAGGGCTTGAAAAACATACACACAAAAAAATCATCTTATAGATTGGGAGATATTAATTCCTCCCCACACAAAATAGTTTGTAGGCGAAGAACAAACAAAGGCATTAGAGCATTTGACTGATATGAGTCGGAAAATAGCTGGAAAAACTTGATACTCTGAGAAAAGGGTTAGATATTGAGGATTGTGAAAAAAAAAATTAAAAAAAAAATGGCCTGACAATTCAACACGAACAGACTAGAAAGAGTGGCTTAATAAGCACACTGAAATTCACATACAAGCAAAAAAAGCTGCATGAGAATCTAAAGAGGGATTTTAACAGAACTATGGTGTCTGATAATAATGTAGAAACATCCAAGGTTGAAGAGCTGCCTAGGGTTTGATAACACACCCAATCTAACACCTGACTATGATGAGACCGAAACTAGTCGGAGACAAAGTTACATAAAAGAGGACCCTAGCTCGCTCACCAAAAACAATAGCCCTGACAACATACTAACACTGAAAAACGGGGGCAGGGAGAAGGAGATTCAGTTCTGATAAAAGGGCCTGGACACTAGGAAGTGACCAAAATAGATAAAAGTAGAGTGAGTGATTGTGACAGTACAGATGAGGACGAGCAAGTGAAAGTGAATACCCGACCTAATATTAGTTAGCCTGACATAGTCCGCCCATAATACGAATGTTCATATGTATCATGGTCTGGGCACGGTCTTCTGGGGCGTGTTTACATTGATAAAGAGACTACCGGCCAATAAGCGAAGCTAATTAGATGAGCTGTCCAATCGTTTCAAACCAGAACTGAATGCCCTCGTCCCTGCCCTTTAATCGCGTCTGATTAAAGAACCTCCAGACCATGAATACGGATGAACAGCACTATTATGGTCGGGCTATGTCAGGCTAAATATTAGAAGCAATAATCGGACATTATTAATCAACAACAAACAATATTATTGCCCCTAAGACCCAAATAAAGGCACATATGACATCCCCAAATTTGAAAAATGACAGGCAGAAATGACTGGACTACCATGGCCATGGATGGATATTGCACCCTTAGGCCCCAAGAATGTGGATTTGACTGAATTTGATTTGAGTGTTATAATAAGCAGATGCTTGAAACCAAATAAGGCTGATCAAAAAATTATATTATTATAAGTTATCAATAGAAAACTGTTGTTGACCCTTGGGAGTCACATCAGGCCTATTTGGAAGGTCTGGATTAGCATTTGGAGGTAAAGATTTGCTTGACCTTACGTAAGGTCCGTAACGGCTGATGAGGTGTCCAGTTATTCATTTATAATTGTCGAGGCGGAATCTAGAACCTAGAATCTAGAATCTAGAGTTATTCCGCCAAGACAATTATAAATGAATAACTGGACACTTCGGAGGTCGTTATCCCGCTTATCTCCCGTATCTATCTATCTCTCGTATATTTGAAGAAGCGTATAAAATGTAAAAGAAGTATGCAACTCAAATTTAAAAGAAGCTAACCTGTTCGGTTTGGGTACTACTTTCCGTTGAAAATAGATCTACAAGGTTGCTTATTGTTGTTATAGTATACCATTCTGAAAGGCATTCATATGGAACGGTAATCAGTTATTAGATGAGTTATTTTTTGGAACTACTTCCAAAGTAGCCGGTTATCTGGAATTAATGGCCACCTAGCAGCCAATCAGAGAAGAGAATGGCGTTCTGAAGGGAGATAAATCCATGTAAATTGAAAGAGTTAACCTAAATTTCCCAAGATTTAAACTAATAAGGTCTTAGTAAGTTTTGGATGTGAAGCAACTGTCTTGTGGTTGATTTTTGATTTGAGAGACCAGGGGAGTGGGTGTGCGGTGCCTGGTGGAGCTGCTGAGTAGTATAGTGAGGAATACTTATTAATTTCTTTGGCCAATTATGAAGATCCCATGTTCACATTGATTTTATAGTCATATCTTTGATTACAGTTGTAATGGTTAAGTAATTCATCAACAGTTGTCTTGACCCCATAAATAGGGTCAAAGGAGGGAGGTGTAAGAATACATATTTGTTCTGGAAACTGTGTTCTTACAAAATGAAATATTGACACCCTGAGAATCAACCAGGTTTGCAACAATGTATGTATACAATGGCCTTTAAAAGTTCTGCCGAATCAGTAAGCTGACAGAACATGCAGAAATGCATCTTCTCCAGCAACCCACTTTGGATTGCTGTACTTTGAGTTTTTACTAATAAACCGTCTTTTAATTAATACAGGTTTTGGTTTCATTCCTTTGCTCCCTGTAACGACCGTTTACAGAACAAAGATTTTGTTGTAACACATGCTTTTACTTTATGTTGATTTGAATGAAAATTATGAAAGGTATTCTATTTCGACACATGGTTGCACACTTATATGATAGGCATTTTTGTGTGTGTGTTTTTCAACCCCTCAAAAGTTGGTTCTAGAATGATATTTTGATCTAAATCAAAGAATTTAATTTTAACATGGGGGGAGGGGAGGGCACGTTCCTACGCATAGGCTATCAGCTGAACAACGTGAAACTCAGAGTGGAAAGGCCAGGGGGTGTTTGTCATCATCTACAAAGGTGTTGACTGTGTGAACATAAAACATCTCTCTTTAGAGAGCGACAGAGGGGCAGGTATGAAGATGTTACACATCACATTAGGTAAGAATTATACAAGCAATCAGTCTTATGATGTCTTCAGCTACATTAATCATTAACTGTGTTGACACAGGTGAAATACCCAGTGACATAATGTAAAGAATGTAACAATTTTGCATTATCTATCTCTGACAGTAATCATGTGGTTTTGCGGCATCTCTTTTCAGACTGGTAAGTATTTTTGCCACAACTGCTTCTAAATTTATTTCAGTACATTACAGGCTGCGTTGATCATCTAATCCTAATACAGCCTCAGTTAAGAATTTACATTGTGAAAGACATCTGATCTGATGTAATTCTGTTTCAGATAATATCTTCAAGCCTGCTGACATTTTTGCTTCACAACTACATGCAAATGAAGGGGACGATGTGGTGGTTAAGTGTCGCATTCCTGTAGTAAAGTCCACCGAGGGCCTCAAGCTGTATTTGTGCAAGGATGGAGTTGGAGTGGAAATCAGACCAGTGGGCATCTCTATGGAGTCTGTCTTTACCCTTTCTAAAGTTAATCTATCAGACTCAGGGTATTACAGCTGTGTTTATTCATCACAAAAGTTAGCAGCTGGCATGGTGAAATCAACGAGTGAGAAATTAATCTTTATCTATGTCAGCTACAATCAGTCAGGTCAGTGGTCAGTCTTTATTTATTGTCCACCTTAATCAGTATATCACTGTACGATGCTTATAACAGTACACTTTATTGGTTATATAAAGGTTTGGTTTATATATTAATGCATAGGACATGTGCTAGTATCACATGGAACCCCTAGACTGTCCAATAAATATCAATATATATCATGGGTAGATGGTCCTCATAACTGAGATAAGAGCTTAAAGGAAAAGGCAGTGAAAAAGCCCTGACATTATCTCAGGGTCCATAGGGTTAAACACAGCAGTGTTTTGGATTTGCTCAATGTCGTTACAGACAGGTAATTAAGTGCCTTTTAGTGAATTTGTCTTCACAGCTCTGCTGATTTCAGTGAATGTCTTTGTTAAAGCAATTATTCTTGTCAAAATAAGTTTGAGGACATACGTTATGTTTCAGATGGTCACATCTTCAAGTCTGCAGACATACACGCTTCAAATTCCTATCCACATGAAGGGGAAGATGTGGATCTTAAGTGTCGCATCCCTGATGGTGAATCTCCTGAGGGCCTCAACATGTATCTGTGCAAGGATGGAGTTGGAGTGGAAATCAGACCACTGATCAGCTCCATGGACTCTGATTTTACCCTCTCTAAAGTTAAGCTGTCAGACTCGGCCAATTACAGCTGTGTTTATTCAGCTTCTAAGATAGCAGCTTCCATGGTGAACTCAACAAGTGAGAAATTCATCTTCATCCATGTCAACAACTACAATGGTAAGTGTTAATATCTCATCACAATATTCTATGTAGTGTCTATGTTTCAGATCAAATATTAAGTAAAGACGTTCAGTATCTGAGAAGTGGATTTTAGACAGTTGTATACAGATCCACTGTATTTTGGTCCTTTTCAAACCAATTTTACTTAATTTTTCTATTTTTTTTTTTTTTTTTTTAAATGGGGGGTCCGTGAACAACTTAAGAGCCCGTTCACACTGACACGCTTTTTTCACCTCCAGGCGCTCGATTTCAATTGTTTCCCTATGGAACAATGCGACTTGACCGTTGCTACGCGCCTTGCGTAAAAACGCAAGCGCTCAAAGTTGAAAATAGTTTAACTTTTGAGGTTGCGTTTTCTTCAACAATGGTCCGTGGCCTAGCTGCCATTCATAGCCTAGTCAGGGAATTAGCGGTTTAGCCAAATCTAGCTGTCATAGCAACAAGACGTACATTTATCATTTTCGACCTCGCATGTTTTTGACACTCATTTTTCAGAATACTCGCGTTTTACAAGCGGAAAAGCGTGTTCAGTGTGAAAACCCCCTAAGAGTGCAATCCCACTAATTACTCTTTTCCAAAAATCCAATTAGAACATGTAAGATTTCCAAGGTGAAGAATTAGAAGAATTAGATTTCTCATCACTCTGTTTGATCATTTTTCCCTCAGAATATTACTGCCGCATGAATATAGTTCGAATATGTCTTTCTGGTGGAGTGCTGCTGGTGACTGCCATGGTACTGTACTCACATTTTCATGTACCCAGGAAAGGAGAGGAAAGGTAATACTGAATTAAAATGAAATTTAAGTGAGAGGCATTTACCTACAGTACATATTAGAAATATTACTTAAAGGACTCTATGTCAATGTTAGCAATTTTTCATATTTTATATTTACAAATTGATAATAAGAGGATAGTTTTGTAGTAATCAGCGGACAAAATGATAATGGCAACTCATAATATCATTAGTCCACCATTAGTTGCGGAATTATCACTTAGAACAACAACAAAAAAAGTAGATCAGAAAAAATTCTGATGGTTATTTGTCACTTGAATTGTCATTGGATCATTTGAATCCTGAATGGGTTCAGATTAAATGAACTTTTTTGTATGTTCTGTATTATTGTTGTAATATTTTTGTAAATATTGTAAGACATGACGAATTTTTAAAGTGAGATAGTGGTCTATATCAGTTGAACTGGTACTGATGCATTTATGTTTGTTAAATTTATTTTGTTAAATAAACCATTCATTGCTCCACCAGTGCATATTTCTCTGATAGGCCTACACTATGCCATACTTATATCTCATGCTTTTTGCTTTTGTTGTGCAGTTAGTGGGTAGGCCTAGTTGATTAAAGAAATTCAGCCTAATAATAGACATAATAGGAAGTTGAGACCTCTAATCAAATACAGAAAAAGTTGCTTCACCAAAAATTTTGTCCAGCTGCCGCCAATGGTTCTAATGTAGGTCAATCGCAATTTGGCATGTCAGAGAAACAGAGGACCTCTAAATATGGCATCTTGTAACATGCTATGCACACCCAACATAAGGGGGGAATTCATGTAAAATGTTGACCAGTGGTTTCTTAATAGAACTTGTGGGAGGACCAGTGGTCTAGTATGGACAAATTTATTTCCTCCTTTAACCCTTTCAGCACTGACCAAAGCACGTATTCCACATAAGGTACCTTAAGTGATAGTTCTTGCCTGCATCTCTTTACAATGTAGATGCTGTTAGGCTATGATTATTAAAGGATTAAATATTTTATCAGTGAGTGATACAAAGATAAGGTGTTTTGTAAGGAGGTAAGATCAAAGATAATTTCAGCTAAAGCTGCCAATTGTGATGGAGATATGGGTAATTTTCATTCGTAAGTATATGGATATCTTTTATTTATTTTTCAAATTACAGATATAGTAATAGTATAAACAATTACTTCTCATGACGTGCTTAAAAAATAATCTAACTCTATGGACACAAAATTTCATATTCTACAAGTGAAATGCATTACAACGTCTTACAGATTGTTACAAATCTTGACACAAATGAATGGGCAGTTTATTAAACCCTGTCGGTCTGTCTGTTTACTATTGAAGGGCTCAGCAAAGGAACACATTAGGACTGTATAAACATTTTCAACAATGCTATCGCCACAGGAGTGAGTTAAAGTTGATGTTCTTATGTCATTTAGAGCGGTAATATGGAATTGACACATATTTATAAAGTGGAGATACACAGAAAATGTTTGTGGGTCACTGGATTAATGTTAGGGCCCTGTATCTGAAATATAAAACCTGGACGTTCTTTATAGAACTAGTGGTTGTCTTTTCTAGTAAGAGGTTTGAAAACAGTTTTTGTTTCCTCCTTTGTGAAGAAAGGTTTGTATTTCACCAAAACCTGAGAGGTAATCTCTTGACGCTATTTTGACAACGCTGCTAATCTGTGTGTTAAAGTGTTAAAGAGTTCCAGTATTACAGAGTTCCAAGGTTACTGAAGAGGGGAAATAAAAATACTGTATATGAGTAGCTAGTCTACATCACTCTTTCTTACATTCAACCACATCAAGAGGATCAAAGAGCTCAAAGAAATGAGTGTCCTGTTACCAGTTACTAGAGTGTAATCTTTATAGAGTGTAAATGCAGCACGAGAACACCACAGCCAAAGGTTACTACTATCAGTCAAGGGCTTTTTAATAGAAAACCTCTTACAAGCAATCATTTCTCAATACACCGAAGTCCAAATCCTCTATACAAAGTGTATAACATGGAGCTATTTGACCTACCTACTTCGATTTTCATCTCCCCCTACGACTTTGTCTGGGATTCAGGCCATTGACCTCATTCACGTAGACCACAACAGCCCCAAGCCAGTTGTGAGAGATTGTGTCGGTTTCTGCTGTTGTAGTGCATCTTATTTCACGACCAAGCTGGAGTATAACACAAGCACAACATAACCATGTTAGTGATTGTATAAAATCAGATGAAATTCGTGTGCGCCTCCAGCTTGCAATTGTTGGTCAATAGCTGAGATCCCAGACCTTTGTACGAAGTGAAGCGTAAACCAAAGGGATGGTCATAGCCAGGCTAACAACTTCTAGCTCTAATGACAATATATTTTTTTCATCACTGTAGTGGCGTGGATTCCAAATATTTCTAGTGAGAAAGGTAGGTGGAGAAAAAGTGTATTTTTATATCTTTGTTATAAATAAATTTGTTTATTTTCATTTGTCTGTGTCCATATGTCTTAAGATATTCCCACTTTTAGTGCATGCCACCAACTTAACCCCCTCAAACACTCTATAGATATAAAATAAAGAAATAATCAAATAAAAACAGGGAAATTTCTGTCTGATGTCTACATGACAATCCAATTAATATATGTCAACCTTGCAGTAGCAATCTGATCTGTCTTTCCAAATTGGTATTTACTAGGGATGGAACAATACACTCGGGAGCATGTTTATGTTCCCACAACTCTATGTTCCCACAGCCCTATGTTCCCACAGCTCTATGTCCCACAGCCCTATATTCTCACATTTCGAAGATTCTTTTCTTCCTTTCTTCAAAAGTCATAGTCCCACATTTCTACCCCTGCCTGGTAGACCCCCTATGTAAGTTCAAGCAAGATTCGATCTTTGGTATTATTTGCCCTCAATGGTCCCTTCCAGGTAGTTTGGTTAAGGGTGAGGGTTAAGGTTCTTTTATGCTATGCTGCCTAGATTCATATTCATAATGAAAATGATCTTCATCCACTCTTGTTTTCAGAACGTTTTGCATCCACAATCCACAACGATTTTATATTCATCCACCTCAGCGTACATTTTTGAAATCGACCTCAGCAACCATTTTTTTAAATCGTTTTCAGTTTCAGAATCCTGATGTGAATGGAAGGGCTAACTTACATATTACCTTTGTTGGTGTGAACATGCCCTTATCGGAACATATTGCTGTTGGAAAATAGGGTCTACTTTTTAAAAATAATCTTTGAATGTGAGAGCATAGGGCTGTGGGAACATGGGGCACAATTTCCCAAATTTCCTAAGAAATGTGGGAACATAGGGCTGTGGGAACATAGAGACTAATTTCCAAAAATTCTGTGACAAATGAAATTCCTAACAAATGTGGGAGCATAGGGCTGTGGGAACATAGAGTTGTGAGAACATAGAGCTCACCCCATACACTCAACCCGTAATATGACCCAATTCATGAGATTTAGATTACAATATGACACAATATGATCTATTTGTTAATGCAGATAAAGTATGCACAGTAAGTATAATATTAATAATTGTTCCATATTGTTTTTTAGGCATCAAGCCAGCAGAAATTTTTGCAAGTAGTACAAACGTAAGGGAAGGGGTAACTGTGTCTTTGAAGTGTATCGTACTTAATGCCAGTTCGACTGAGATTCTCCATGTCTACCTCTGTAAGAATGGAGTTGGACACCACATGGACATACTGAAAGATGGTGAAGCCATTTTTAGTCTTCCAAATGTCACACTGCAGGACTCTGTTTTTTACAGCTGTGTTTACACAAGTATAAGAAAATGAAATTCAAGGAGGTGAATTCAACAGGTGAACGCTCCATATTTATCCAGATTCAGCCTTTGCCACGTGCATCTCCGCCAGGTATATCACCTTCAGGTAGGCTACACCTATTTAGGCGATATTAGTACACCTACTAATATAGCTTATTGCCTAATATGGGCAACATATTGTTTACTCTGCCAGAGTTTTCTTCTAAGACAGGTAAGGGTAGTTACGGTACTATTTAGTGAATTTATTTATAAATTTATGTACCTTGCACAGGCGTATCAACATTTCACTGGTTTCACCTGTCTTGTTATATCCCTTTTCAAGGACATTCGACTTACAGACTCATGAATAAAATTCGAATACTATTGTCTATTGGAGTGCTGTTAATGACTGCCATTATACTGATTGCATCATACATCAATGAGAGAAAAGATAATAATAATAATACAGAACAATTAAGTTGACAGCTGTTTACAGGTATGATACTTTTAAAGTACAATATCAGAGGTATCTGCATATTGTAATCGCCAGTACTATTCTTATCGCCAGTAGCCTTTACATCTTTTTAATGTTCTGAATTTTCACTTGACTATTACAGCTGCAGCTGATTAGTGTTACATTAGTTGTTACTGTTGTTCTGTTTTTACAACAGAAGGAATAGGAAGAAGATCAAGGAAGTATTTGCTCTTTCATGGAGTAACCGAATATAAAATGTTAAATGAATTAAATTAAACGTATTTTTTTATTATTAGGATTTCCATTATTATGTTTCTATATATTATGTATTTGTTTTACTTGTGATTTCATAGTCATAATTTTCGACCGTATGAGCTGGTGGGATGTGTCCATTGATTAGGGAAGCTTTGATACAGAAGGCTTTGATACAGAAGGCTGCATATTCACATCCAGGGGACTATTAAAGACCCAGGTTCAAAACTGACTTGTAGTAATTTCCCAGTTCGATTCCCGCCCCTACTCCCTCCCTGCCTCTTGTCTCATTCCTATCTGAATACAAAGCAAAAGCTTCAAACTGCAGCTTAAGATGTCGATTGACATTGGTATTTAGCAACACCAACACATAATGTGTTTTAATGTTTTTGAAAAATTGTGAGTATTATATTGCATGCCATACTGTACTGCATCATGGTGTGAATTTATTTAAAAATATATGTTACAAAATAACCAATTCTGTTCTATCTTTTGTTCTGTCCTGCTGGGTAGTCTATCAGCTTGCATTGCCAAGGAGCCTAGCTATTTACATACGCATGTGAAACTGGCATAGGTTTAGAGCTTTGGCCAATATATTGAAATGCATACAATACAATACAATACGAAGCGGACACTCTTAATACCTTTAAGTCTAGACTTAAAACCTTCCTCTTTGACATCTCCTACAGTTAGAGATGGTACATGGCATATAATCACTCCTCATAGCTTTGTTATGCTGCAATAACCTAGTGCTGCCATGGCGTCATACTCTATATGACATTGGGGCAGTATTTCAGCAAGAAGTCGGATTGTGTACCCCAGTATTCTAAACAAGAAAATGCACCTCCTTCTCCCATCACAATCCATGCTCTGTGCCAACAACTACACTTCCAAACATACCACAGTTATTTTTTTCCATGCAACAATAAATTACTGTCAAGAGTGAGTTTTGATATCTTTTATACAGTTATACTTCTTAGTTGTATGATTGTCTTAATCTTAACTTGTTGCACATTTGGAGTTTTGAGAAATGCAATTTCAGTCTGTTTGCAATGTACTGTTGCCGTGCTAGACTGACAATAAAGTTCGCTTTAACTTAGACTTTGAAGTGTCATTGTAAGATTATTCTATTCACCTTCATCGGTGTCTAGTGTTATATTTTCTGTATTCGAAATAAGTAACAATCTGGATTGCTGCACATTAGATGTGAATTCTCAGTAATCTCAACCCAGCTGGCCAGCTTTGACCATCAACCATGACATTACAACGTCAAAACAACCAAGTTAGTTTGCTGAAGTCAAAGTCGATATGATAAATTACTCACAGCTCCACAGGATCAAGAAAAATACTGCTAAAATAACCAAACATTTGTGTTTGGTGTCCACCCAGTAATTGTGCAATGAAGGGTTACACAGGTAACCCATGTTCTGTGAATGAACGACAACACGCCACAGAATGGGTCATCCTCTCAAGAGGAAGATTTACAGTATGCTTGCCTTGCAGTTGAAGTTTTACAATTAAGTTCACACTGTATACAACTAGAAAACCCAGGTTCTGTGAATGAAGGTCAACATGTCACAGAATGGGCCTGACGTGTATTTTTTCATTTGAGCGGTGATAGTTGTATAGCACATTTTTCTATAGCAGGCCTAGCTGTACACAGTGTGAACTTTACTGTATAATTTCAACTGCAAGCCAAGCATACTGTGCAACTTCCTCTCAAGAGTGTTGACTGATATGAAATAGGACATCTTTGTCTTTGCACTCAGTTTGGACATTATGTGGCTCAGTATTGCCCCTTAGCGTTAAACCGATATATCAAGAGAAGACGGTCAGTTAGCATACTAATTCTGGAGATCTCTGCACTGGGTTGCATGAATGTAATTTGGTCACAAGATATCAGTGCTAGTATATTTCCATTTCCTGTCGATGTGTATGATGAATTTTTGGATGTATTTTTATTCCAATAAACACACAATCCCTTTATAAAAGTTATCAATGATGATTTTATCCTTGCAAATGTGAATGTCTCACTGCCGAGTAATTATTATCTTTATGAATTTATAATAAAAAGGCGATTTGTAATTATAATGATGTAGTAGTTCATCCAGTTAAAAACAGAATTAGCTATAGTTGGCCTAGTCATGCAGTAAAACTTTTTTTTGTGCCTAGTAAGAGAATAAGTGGTTTGTTCCAGTGGTTAGAAAACAGTTTCCACTTCCTACTTTAAGTCATGGACAGAAGCACGTACCTCTAAACTATTAGATGAACTACTACAGTAGTACTTCATGTTCATGAGAACTTATGTGGACATGGACTGTGGGAGAGACGTTTATTTCAGCAGTGGTGTTGTCACATGGTCACATTGATCAGCTATCAGATACCTAGCAATGGGGCCGCACGTTATTTTTGTATGTGAGTATCCATGGAATTATGTTTATTTTGTGCTAAATTAAAGGGCTATGGTTAGCACCTGTGGTTTAGGGTTGCTACCTTGCATAAACACTAAGTTAGCAAATGACTTTGCAACCCATAGTTATCGCAGTATGTCTTTAAGGAATTTTATGTTGCCTTGCACTTATGGCATTTATGAAACAAAAGTATTAAATATATCAGATTTACTGCATCACTTATTACTTCAATGCATGTTTACAGACTACTGACCTACTCACATACATAGGAGACAAATAGATGAAAACAAGGAAATGGCTTATGTTATTTGTATTGTAGCGTATCCAGGTTCAGGGCTGCGGAATGTTTATAATCATTGTTACTGGGCCAGTGTTGGGGAGCACCGACTTTTGGGGGATTGTGTGGGTGTGGTTTTGGGGTGAGGTGGGGGAAGTTGGCACTCTCTTGAGATGGGGATAAACAGGAGACAGACATGTTTTCCTAGTTCTGTGTTGGTGTGGCTATGGTCGACAACATCCGCTCTTAAATTTCACATATAAAAAAGTTGAGCCTGTCAGTAGCGACCGCTACAGTATAAAGCAATCAAATGCATATTCTTTGTCATGCTTGCAGTGGCATGGACTGCCAATCTATCTTTCCAAACAGGTATTTACCTTAAAATACAAGTTAGATTTTCTATACAATTTGTATTTTTCGTACATGTAGTTTGTATGTGCAGATTTAAAAAGTTGTTTTTAAAATTGTTTTTTAGACCTCAAGCCAGCAGACATTTTTGCAAGTAGTACATCTGTAAGGGAAGGGGAAAAAGTATCTCTGAAGTGTAATGTGAAGGACACCAATTCCACTGATGTTCTCCATGTCTTCCTCTGTAAGAATGGAGTTGGAGACCGCATGGACATACTGAGAAGTGGTGAAGCTAGTTTTAGTTTTACTAATGTTAGACTGCAAGACTCTGGTTATTACAGCTGTGTTTACACAAGGGACAAAATGAAATACTCAGAAGTGAATTCAACAGGCGAGTGTTCCATATTCATCCAGATTCAATCTTCGCCACATACATCTCAGCCAGGTACATCTCCTTCAGGTACACCTAATAGTATAGCTTAAAACAAACAAAAAATAGGCTAAAACTGAATTGTCAGCCATGCAGTCAATTTATTTATTTATTTTTATTGAAAACTAACACTTTAATTTTAGTGACCAATGCTACCTTGACTGCAGACCAACTTAGGCCTACATCTGTTCAATTGCCTCTGATCTTGATTGCCTGCCTACTGGTTTCATCAGGGGTGTGCTATATCATCTACAGAAAAAAGTGCAGAAAAAGTGAGTTCTGAGTACTCTAGTGACTGGAAAATTTAATTTTAACTCTATATAGTGACAGTCGGAAATAAAAAATAATAATTATTGACTACATAAAATTCCAAGCTGGCGTGGGGCTTTAGAGACAATAGTCCTGTCCTGACTACTGATATTAATTGATTTCCCAGTTAATTGCCAAATAGCAACTGATTTAACAGTAATCAGCCCATGCTAATACAGCCCTCCAGCACCATTCAAGTTTGCAAGTGTGGTCATAGCCTTGACTTATTTACAGTAACAACAACAAATACTGATGTTCTCACTTGGGTTTGTTTGTTTTCCTTCTCAGCCAACACAGAATCAACAGTTCACAGGTAGGGGTTATACGATTGATGCTTTTTTTTTTTTTTTTTTTTACAAATAAAATGTATGCTTTAGAGAGTAGAAATAGGAATAGGAGTTTTGATGTGAAATGGGTTGGACCTGCTACCTTGGTAAACCTTCCAGATTACTGGTAGTGTTTAATTGTCATGCTGTGAAGGGTTTTTGTTTTTTGTTTGTTTGTTTGTTTGGTTTGTTTGTTTGTGGTGGTTTCTCACCCTGCACCCAGAACTGCACAGTGCACATCCTGGGAGGTTCAACTCATCATGTGCCAACCTCACTAATTGTTCTGGCAGGGAGTGTTCCATCCTGTTTATAGGGTTCTATCACTGAGCTCTAGAACACTACACTCCATGATTCCAATCCCTTGCCTTATTTGATAACGTTGCTATGGAAATTGACTGTTTTCTGATAAGCTGATAACTGATTTTAACAAGTACTTACTGAAAGCTGCATTTATTGCTTAAATTACTCTGTGATCTCTTGAGAAGTACAGCCTGTAAGTTTACCTCTTATGAGGATTTAATTTGTTGATCTTCACTCTTATGTATACTTACTTAGGCCTATAACTTGAATTTATTATATAGGCTATTTACTATTTTGCTCTTATCTATTGCAAGTTAACTTACACTGTCTTCTGAATGCTTAGCCTTGAATAGTAACTGTAACTCAGGGCCTATACTTGATACAAGTAACCCTCCCTACTTGACTCGGCTACTCTGAATCACTCCGAATTAATTGATATGAATGTATAGTGTATTTATTTAGACATTTATTCTGTAGCCCATTATTTAGACATACACTGTTATCTGTTTCAGTTTTTACATTGCCAATGAAGATCAAGTAAACTCCATTAACGGAAACTTCAGTCTTGAGTGCTTTCATTGGGATTGTTAACTACCTGCATAACTGTGCTTGAACAGCAGTGAGGGCAGAATACTAATGTAAAAATGATCAAACAAATTGTGCGGTAAAAAAAAAGGATAGCTAAATAGTGGTGGATTGTAGCCTAGAAATGTAGATGCAATATATTGGTGGTAAATAGATTTGCTCAGCTAATATGTCTGGTAGCAAGCCATAAGGAATTTGATTGGACGACACCTTTGGTGTTCAATAATCACAATGCTCTATGTGTTTAGGACAGGCTTCGCTGAAAACAACTGTCTCTTGAATTGGTGTTTGCATCCTGTTTGTTACTCTGATTGATCATAGGCTATCCTGTTGTGTGCAGAAGCAGTTTGAAAGATAACTGCCTTGTTTGACTAGACTATACATATACATACTGTACATTTTAATGTTATAGCAAGGCTAAATGGATTGTAGTGTTTATTAACTACATAAATGCAAACAATTCTGATATGTTTTATACTGTGTTCTTCTCCCTGTAGCCTTGACAACAGTGTGCTATACCTTAGCCCCCTGGTCTTGGTATGAACTACAGCCCACAAAGACAAGGTACAAAGACATGTTATAGAATAATGCTGATCTCTGCAGACATATTTAAGCGAAAACCACACATTTTGAAATAGTTCTGTTTTATATTAACTCACTTGCAAGAAAAGCTTAACCAAGCATTAGTCTTCTCTATCAGTATTTTTAAACATGTTTTTGTGGTTTCCATTTTAAAAACAAACTGAACACAGTTAAAAATAAGCCCAGTAAGTAAATACTAGTGGCCTCAATGTATTATAATGTTTGTTTGTTTTACATTTATGCAGAGACACAACCAACAGTTGCCCAACCTGAACTCTATAGTGTTCTAAGATGAAAAGGAAATACAGATGAAGACACAGGACCAACTTAAGTTCACAACTGAAGAGATATGTTGTTAGAATTATGATGCCATACAATGTAATTGAAATTATCATTTTTGTGTGATTTTTAATTCCAAAACCATGTAACATTTTTTAATCAAGAAGTGAAGTTACATAGTCACATAGCAGTTTGAAAGATAAATGCCTTGTTCCGCCACATTTGAGTTTCGGTCTATCATTTAACACATAATATTTTTCAGCTATAAAAGTATTTCAAACTTTCCCACACTTTGTTTGTAGTTACTTTGTGAAGCTAATTCATGACTTGATATTTGCATTTTGTTCTGATTGTTTATAATATGGATGAATATTAAAACATTACAGCTACATTAAGATTACAGTATATGTGAATCACATATCGGCCTATGAAACGCTATTCATATGATGGACCAAAACCATTGCCTCAAGATAACAGTGGTACCGCACACAACTATACACCACGCCTACATGCACGCATGCATGAAGCTACGAAGGAAATACGCTCACTTTTATCTTAGATATGTTCATGGATTGCGCTCACAGTTTGACGCTGTTACATACCTGGCACTTGCTATGCAACTTTTGATGTTTTTCACATGTAAGTTTATGTCACTATTTTGTACATTACCAAGTTTGTATGCTATAAATTCTCTATTTAATGTCAGTGTTTTTTTTTTCCTTTTAAAAAAATAGAGGAAGTAAGTATGAGCTTATAGACTAGATACAAACTGACATTTAAAGGATTTTTTAAACTCAAAGAGTGGAAAGCTAACAAACTGATCAATAGTCTTTTAAATGGGCCTATGTTAACATCAGGGATATTTAAGACTGAAAGCATATGTGTAGTTCAGGGATATCTACAGTCTACAGAAAGACTCAGAAGCTCTATATCCTTATGGGTTACACTTTATTTGAAGTTACTATCATAAGACTGACATGATACTGCAATTAACTATGACATGACGTTGTAATGATCTGTCATAAACTTTATTCACCTGTCATGACTACCGTCATTAAGTGTTACCCGGTATTTGTCATGGTTAGGGTTAGGTATGTTAAAAGTCTTACTAAAAGTTTTATAGCCTAAAGTTTATGACAGATTCTTGACAGTGTCATGTTAGTCTTATGACGGTACCTTCAAATAAAGTGTTACCTAGTTATGTAGTTAGCTCCATGCACTACTGTATATGTAATGAATGCACAGCACTGTCCCATAATTTCACAAGCTTTGTTCCATAAGTTTTCATGTCTGATGTGAACTGGTAATCTAAACCTGCTATTTCTGCAGGATTTATTGTGATAATTGTCATTATATTTCACACTCTAACCAAACATCCCTCCCTGTTAGTCACACTAGTTTATTGTCAGGATGAGCCCCATACACCCCCAGGACAAACATCACCCCCAATACAGGCGAAAAGCAAAGGTGGTGTGACCGAGACATCTGTCAGCGTCTGGCCAGCAAGGATCTTTGCAACCAAGGTGTGTGTGGTGAAGGGTGAGGAACTGATGCTGAAATGCAGTATTGATGGCATGAAGGCTGCCAGTGAGATACCAGAGGGAAGCGACCTGCGCATGTACCTGTGGAAGGACGGCTCATGGATCAGCATGAAACCATTCAGGGAGACGGACGATGTACGCTTCAGTCTCATGGTGACGGACTCCGGCAACTACAGCTGTGTTTATTCCACAAAGAGACTTGACACTATGAGTATGAAAATTGAAGCTGGGCATAACAGCCTCTCCATTCATGTGTTCCGTAAGCATGTTTAATAACTCATCAGACTCTTAATGATGTACCATAACTATATTATATTAGTCCCCCCTCCAATATTGAATGTTTTAAATTTTACTATTTTATATTTATTTGTTTTCCATTAGGAAGTGTCGAAGAGACAAAGCAATGCAATTCTAAGGCAATGATCTCAAGTGGTATGCTTTTCTATCTTATAATTGAGATCAATGACTAAACACTACACATTTTTATTTTATTTTTAATCAGCGAATGAATCGATAAATTGTTATCCTTGTTATCAAATCTTGTTATCTTTGGTCTGATATTGTGGCTCAACCTGTCCTTATTCGAGATATTAATATTCCCAGGTAATCAAGTCACTACTGCTCAGAGGAACATTCTACGTGAGTCATCTTCTCTGACCCCATCTGAAGGTAAATACCCTATGACCTGGACCATAGCTGATTAGCCAATACTGTATACTTACTTTGTAGTTAAGCATAGCTGTAGTCACCATGTCTTAGCCCTTGCCTTATACAGTTCTGCACCCCAGGCTGTGATTGTTGCTAAACCTGATTGATTACTGCAATACATGACCAACATCCCAGAATACATGTAACCTTTTCAGATGATTGATATTGCAGCAGTATGACTAGTCTAGCTTGCTCAGCCAAAGCCGACATGCAGCCTCTTTTCAGACAACTCTTTTTTTGGTTCAGCTATATATTAATGTGCTAGTAAAAAAAATAAGCATTTGGTCAGTGATATCATGGTTTTAAAGGAAAAAGGCGGCGTGAATCAACACATAGTCCTACTGTTTTGTAGTGCCACTTCAATCACTGGATTTCATGCAAGGTAGACTGAGATAGCGAAACGGCAGCTAACGTTAACCGAATGGGGCATTTCAAAACGAAAGCAAATCGATTAGGTTTAGTTTTTGACATGCCTCATTTAGTTAGTGTTAGCTGCCGTTTCGCAAACTCGGTCTATGATGCACAAAATTGTATCATTGAGGTGGCTTTCAGTAGCGCTTAGCAGTATAAAACAGCAGGGTGTTGATTCACGCCGGATTATACCTTTAAGGCTTTGAGTATAAGTAACTGTTAACTCACTTAAAGTAACAGTTTGGTTAAATTCAAGCTTGCTGCCTGTACTACATAGTGAATGAAAGAATCTGGAACAACATAGACCGAGCACGAACAGAAATAGGAATGAGCACTGTAAATAAAGACAGTGTAACGTACTGCATTAGAAACTGAAAGTAAGATTGTGCGTTCCATTGACTCAGCATAAACTGCTTGTTCACTTCTGTGTCCGCCTTCAGTCTATGTAATGCAGTCAGCAGGCTTGTGCAACAGGACTATACTTGAAGTACTCCGACATTTTAGTAAAGTGACTATTAATTAATCTCAATTAAACTGCATGATTTTTCCTCACAGCAGAGTCGGTGTCTGA
This sequence comes from Sardinella longiceps, assembly GCA_027497455.2. Taxonomy (NCBI): domain Eukaryota; kingdom Metazoa; phylum Chordata; class Actinopteri; order Clupeiformes; family Clupeidae; genus Sardinella; species Sardinella longiceps. Next base: position 29,549 of record JAODXP020007348.1, on the reverse strand, counting down.
TCTGAATCATGTGTGGTGGGTTAATGTCATCAGACTGATCTGCTCAGCTGGAGTGATTGTGACAGGGGCGCTGGTACTGGCCGCCACACACTGTGATAGAAAAGGTAAACTAATAAATAGATTTTTTATTTGTGTGTGCATTTTGTTTTACTTTTAAATATCAAAAGTATTATTATTGCATTAAAAATACAAAAATACATGAACATTGTTGCTGAATTAAATTTTATTTATTTATTGAATGATTCTTTGACTTGAATAGTTGACAGTGAAACAGGAGAAGACACAGATTGTGGGTAAGTTATTTGACATCAATAATCTAGTGACTGCTACAATTACAATACAATCAAGAAAGAAAGCATCTTCCTGCTACTAATCTCTCTTTAACATTTTCCAAAAGGCTAAAAATCAGTCGCCCCCCTTTAAGACAAGACTCACAGACAAGTGTAACCAAGGAGCAGAAGCCAGATAACCCCAAAGACTGTGATTACGAAGTTGCTTTACCTGATAAACAGCCAATAGACACGGACAGCTGTTTGCCTGTGAATACCTAAAGCTTTTCAATACAGTTCACCTAATCCATCAACCAACAAAACATCCTATGTAGCCCCTTTACAACTGCACTTCTGTACTTTGCACAAATAGGCTGATACCAGACATAATTTTACTGCATTTATTAATATTGAAATGTGACAAATAAACTTCCTTGATTCCTTTAACAGTATAGTAATTCTCATTTACAAGGAGGAAAAAGATGATGCAACAAGCCATTCTGAAGTGTGATTCTATCACTAATAAACATATTAGGGACAAATCTGAAATCAACTCAAAAACGCAACTCAAAAACATGCAGTAATACATTTTATTAGTAAACAGTGCAAATCCTGGGTTGGACCAACGCAATGACTCTTAACCTGCTAAACAAAGATAAATTAAGCTAAAATAGTTGCATAGTTCTAACTGACAATGCTCCTCGCTCTCTCCTTTCATACTAGCATTGACAGTGCACTTCCTGCTTGTCTGTAGTTGGCTGCATGGGTCCAGTTATAAAAGTGAAATTGATCAGTTTTAGTGAGTGGAGCATCAAATTTCTCAACTCTGCACCTCCTCACAATGGGGCTCTTTCCTATGGTAATATGTGAGTACAATTTAACGTAGGAAGTAATTATTTATTTACATACTTTGACTTCATATTTGTAAAGAACAAGTACAAAGTTTCTGGATTTAAACATTGATGTATTTGTACTGTATATCTTAACTTTTACTTTGAAATAAAAATGCAAGAGAGGTCTTTTTTCCAACATTATTGTAACAATTTTTATAACATGGACACATAAAAATATGATTGTTCTCTAAAGCCTTCCTGTGCATTTTGAGCGCATCAACGCAAGGAGGTATGTGGATACATTTAAACAGTTTAATATCTATAATTGATATTCACATCACAAATGATCATCTAAATTAAATGATCAGTATGGATCAGGATAGATTTTCCTCATAATTTCAGATATCAGCTCAGCTGAAATCTTTTCATTCCCAACGGAAGTATCTGAGGGAGACACACTTGACTTCAGATGTGCCATCTTCCATAAAACCAAAGAGCATACCGGTGAATTAAACATGTATCTGTGCAAGAATGGAGTTGGAGTCAGGATGAAAGTAATCGGAGCACGCTTAAAAGAAGCAACTTTTAGCTTCCCAGATGTGAAGAAAGAGGACTCTGGGAATTACAGCTGTGTGTACTCGAAGGTTAAACATGCAGTTCATACAGTCACTGCAGTTGGTCAAAAGTACATCTTCATTCAAATCAAAGGTAATGTGTCATTTAACAATAGTCTCTGTGTCGTCAGACAAGCCTGAATATAACATCAGAATATACTGTATAGTCTGACTGCAACCAGTTGAACAGACTAAAGTCAGTGTATGTTTGTCAGACTGCTTCCGCACACAATAGCCAAGATATAAAAGCTGTTGTGACCGATTCTACCAAGATGTAGCAGGACCAGCCCGTGTACTGGCTAAGCAAAACTATTCATCACCTCTAGTGTGCGTCTCAATTTCTGAGATAGTCTCCATATGCATCCACGTGCAATGTCTGAACAAAACTCAGATAGAGCTATGATGTTCTTTTATTTAATTAACTATCAAGCCATTAAAGGATGCTAACTTGATAACCATTTGTTTTTCTTATGTTGTAGACTTTGGTATGGCCCACATGTCTGTAAGAAACACTCGTATATTTCAGGGTGATGACATAAACGTGAAATGTATTGTTTTGGAGGGCAAATCACAGACGTCTTTGTACATGCACCTTTTGAAGAATGGAATTGGAGTAAGAAGGGAGGTTATTATGGGCAAAGAAGTCCATTTTACTCTTACGCAAGTCAGTAAAGAAGACTCCGGCAATTACAGCTGTGTCTATTCACAACAAGAATTCCACACTGGCAATGTGACTTCAACAAATAAAAACTACATCACCATCAACATTGAGGGTACGAAAATGTTAACACAACACATTAGTATTTGTATGCTTTTAAAATGGCATTAACAAGCTAACTTTACTTTACCAGAGAGAGATAACCATCAGTGGCGGGTGAATGTCTTCAGACTTCTGTGTTCTGTTGGAGTTGTCATAGCAGCTGCGACAGTTCTGAATATTTCTCAAATCTGGAGAAGAATAGGTAACAATGTTATATAAAATCAACATCACTTTATTATTTATTCTCAAACTCATTCTTTCACTTTGGCTATAATTTCAGTGATAAATGTCTGATTACTTTATAATGTGGGAATGCATGAAACTCAAACATGAACCTAAAATCATCTGGTGATCAAATTTGAATTTCTCATAAAATCTAAGTTCACACTTTCTTTATTTGAAAGCTGAATACAACAATCAGCACGGCAACACCAACAACAAGCGCCCAGATCCAAATCCAAGTGACGTTGAAACAGAATGTTCAAAGACCCAGCAGCAACCACAGCAAGACAGCAAATCCGCAACAAACTCCACACAACGTTCTTCATCTGCAGAAACTAATTTGGAAACTTTGGAAAAATAAACTTCTAATGCATGATTATTGTGTGATATTTGTTTAATATTTGTGATACTTACAACCATCTGTAAACTGTAAGCAAACATTTTAAAATCTTCATATTCTCCCATTCTTTGTTACATGTTTGTGACATTTACACAAATGCATCATTTTGGATTAGTAGTCCCCCTTCAGCTGCATTAGTCCCATCCATTTGCCTCACATCTATTCCTTGGGCTCCATCCTGTCCCACATCCCTTAGAGAGACCCACAACTAAATGCAAGGATCCTCCTGCAGCCCAAAATGGCCACTTCTCCTCCAGACTGGATGTGCATTCTGAAGAAATCCTGTCTTCGGAGGTTTGCTTCTGATGGAAGAGGCATAGCTGCAGTTTTGGTTTTGATGTATAGTAGGAATGGGCTCTTACCCGCACTCTGGCTTTACTATACACAGAGATCCTTCAGGACATGGGGCACTATAAGCTTATCTACCCCCATCAAAATGTCCTTATATAAACACAGTCCACTGAGACAGGGGGCATTCAAATGTACACGCTTATGAAATCTCTTTTGGTGAACTAATGATGTCTTTGGACAGTCTGATTCTCTCACTGACTCTTGATTGTCCAACAGGTATTTCCTCATGCATTTCAAACGTAATATATTGAGGTGTGAAACCTTTGCAGTCGTCTTATAAGACTTGACCTATTTAGGTCTGAATCATCTTCTTTGAAATATCTCTAGGGTGCCCAAAAAATTCAGGATTATTTGGTCTAACCATACACAGGGGGGTGGTATGAACCTGTACTACTTTTAACACAACCCTAATATGACATATGCTGTAGTTATTCTACTAGCTTTGACTCAAAGCATGCATCAGGGTCTGAATGAAATATAAAGGGGGAACCAAAGGGTTGAATTAGTCTGTGCTGTTTGATCCTGTGTAAGTATGACCCAAGCAAAATGGCAAAATAGATCAGTCACCACCATCAAGTTTATGTACTGCATGTATCTGCAATGTCTATAGAGTCCATACTTACATCTTCCAATAGTGCAGACGTCACAATGGGGACCATCAAACAGGGCCGTTTCAAGGTGCTTTGGGGGTCCCAACTACAACTACATAAATCACATTGTTATAATCTTCAAGCAACTTTCATTAATATAATTATATGTGTTTATCTAACAGTTGTCTAACTCTTGTCATATTTTATTGAAAAACACCACCAATTAAACTATTAAAATGATTAAACGGTAATTTTTGGGTGACCCCTTTCAGCCAGGGGCCCCAGACAAGTGCCTGGTTTGCCTGTCCTGTTGCGATGGCCCCACCCCACAAAGCGAGTTTCTCTCAGGGAACAAAAACTCACAGGCAGCTTCACATTCTTGGTTGTATCTTCCCATTTAAGCCGAGAAAAGAATTTTTCAAGTGTAATCTCACTCCCACTACTGTGTGGAAGTTAACTGCGGTGTAATCATCTGTTTGCATGTGACCTTGACCTGACCTTGAGTTTGAAGCAGTTGTACTGTACTTCTGCTTTTAGAGATGACACAACAACATCCTTATTTTATGACTTGTCTAATTGCTCAATGTATATGAGCTATACCAAAGTCAAATTCCTTAAGTGTATAAGTACATTTGACCAATGAGTCTGATTCTGATGTGGTGGTAATTACCGAACTTATGACCAACTTTTGTGAGGGGCCCAATACATATGGGTTTACTGCTTTCAAAAATGTAATGTACAAATAAAACACGCCCTTGCACTTTGTGGAGCAAAGAACACTTGATGTCAGTCTGACCTAACCTTACCTGACTACTTCAGTGTTAGTTAATGAGGCCCAGGGGTCAGACCAACATCATCAGCAATGGGAATCATACTCCTTATGATTGGTGAGTCGAATTATTTTATAGGTAATATTTATTAAAATGTATGGTCTCATTTTTTCAAATTTCTATATGTATAATCACATGAGGTATGATTAATGCCTCAAGAAAAAATCATACACATTTTCTATAATCACATTCATTTGATCACTTGAAAAGAATGTGTATGCGTATTTTGAAGTTTATTTCGCATCAATGCTTCTTTTCAATTAAGCATTTTCATGTGTATTGGACTCGTTGGATTCTCAGACTGGTATGCAATTTTTAAAATTAATTTCATTTATCAGTATACAACTACATGACACAAATAAAAAAACAGACCATGACTTTAATGCAAACATTCACTGAAATTGATTTATCTACATTTTATCATACACTGGATATTGTGAATTTTTAAGCTGCGATTTGTGTATTCTGCATTCAACTTTTTACCTGAAATTTCAGATTTCATTCCTGCTGAAATCATTCCAAGTACAAAGGAGCTATTAGTAGGGGAAGCCTTGAATATAAGGTGTGCCATATCTCCCTCAAATGAAACTCTTAATGGTGAGCACATGTATCTCTGCAAAAATGGAGTTGGAATCAGGATGGAAATACTTTTGGGCACAAAAGACACAACGTTTAAGTTTCCCAATGTGAAGAAAGAAGACACTGGGAATTACAGTTGTGTGTACTCAAAAGATAAATATACAGCTCATGCAGTCAGTGCTGTTGGACAGGACTCCATCTTCATTACAGTCAGAGATAATATCAATTTTCACATTTTAAAAATGTTATATTGGTACAGAAACGTCAGGAAACGTTTGTGGTGAATAACACCAGGATTGTTCAAATATGTTTTCCATCAGTTCCGTTTTGTAAAGATTAGTTTTTCTTATGTTTTAGACTTTGGAACGGCCCGTATATTTGTACCCAACACTAATGTACCTGAAGGCAGTAACGCAGACATAATATGTGTTGTGATGAACGCCAAAACGTACCAAAACTTGCACATATACCTTTGCAAGAATGGAATCGGTTTTGCCACGGTAGTAGCTCAGAAAGACGAAGCCCACTTTTCACTCAGAAAAGTCAGATGAGGAGACTCAGGCAGTTACAGCTGTGTCTACTCCTTCAACAAGCATTACATCAATAATGTGACATCAAGAAATGAAAACTCAGTCATCATTCAAGTCACAGGTAAAATTGTATGAATTCGTATTAGTAAGTAAAAACTTTTCCATTTCTCAAAGCACAAAGAATTATAATATAATATCAATAAAAATTAATAATATTATGACGGAGCTTATTTTCCTGTTTCAGAAGAGATGGACAGTCCTGATACCCATCAGTGGTGGGTGAATGTTATTAGACTTCTGGGTTCTGCTGGAGTTGTCATAGCAGCTGTGGCAGTTCTGGTCATTTCTCATTCCTGGAACAGAAAAGGTAAAATTGTTATTGAACAATTAATCAGACTTCATTATCAATAGGCAGATTTCTATCCAACTTGTAATGCTCTTTTAATTTATGTGAATAACAAATCTTTGGATGGAAACACATGTAAAGTCGCATCTTCGCCCTAATGGGAATACATCCAATTCACTTGACAAGGGTGTATATTTGCATTTACTGCATTTGTGTTCATGGACATTGGCCTTGTTGTTTGCAACAGCTCCAACAGCTGCTCGGAACACGTCACTTGATTAGTTCCTTATTTACCCTATACAGTTTATGGGAATGCATGTAGATGTGAATATTATTGAATTGAATTTTTTGTCAATGCAAATATGAAATGCAAATGAGTTGGATGGAAACACTAATTCCATATGATATATATTAATATTATATATCAATTTGTGGAACTTATTATCAAGTATAAATGTAGAAATGTTTTTTTTTTTTTTTTAATGCATTCATTTCCGTTCTTACTATGTCATGCCAAGGTATAACAGCCTGTGAAGGATCAAGTTCTCAAAACCAGGACACAATTATTTCATCAGAATCCTGATTCAATCACGCCTGAAAATCAACGCAGCATTTTTCATCACTATATAAAAGTATTAGAGGTATTGTATTAGAGGTATTGTATCCGGACTGGTTGTGATGGCACAATCATAAAGACTGGGTGGTATAATCTCTTGCTTTACATAGCACATAAAAAACACCATTGCTGAGTCCATCTTGATTTTTACCATGCAGCCCTAAAATCTACTTCCCTTCAATCTGTTATAAATTGTTTTATTCCTGCAAGTGCATGTCCGCTGCAGTCTATGTAATATGTGGGTCTATGCCGTATATATTCCCTAATACATACCAAGCAGCAGCAGAACCTCTGGGGGATCATCACAGTGTACCCACCACAGCAGTGATGTATGAGATATACTTGACTGTACATCAATAAAAAAAAAAATAAATAATAAAAAAAAGTATTTTTAAGTAAATGTGTCTCTCTCTCCTTGTGTTCCCCATTTTTGGTAATTTAGTATAGTCTGTGAAGATGTTTGAGGGAATAGGGTATAGGAGATGTTTTCTTGGAACACCGTTTACTAGCCTATTGATTAAAATATCCTACACAACCCGATTTGGCATGTCGGACTAAAAGTCATTAAAGTTCTAGTAATGTAGTAGGCCACACAATGATATAATTAACCAAGCACTTATTTCTGGTCTGCACAAAATATGGTGGTCTGCTCATTCAAGATGGTGGTGTAGAAGAACAAGTGTGTCGGGAGGGCGCGCTCAACTTCAAAAGTAAGATAAACAAAAGACTTTGGGTGCGTGAAAAAAGAAAACCACAAGCCCAGTTATCACGCACTGATGATGGCTTAGGCCGAAACGCATTTGCTTTGAACATGGTGGTATGCCAAATAAATAATGAGATATAGCTTGTGAGCGCGGATTTTTCTTTGGGCTTGGTGTAGAAGAACAGCCAGCATTTTAACCAGCCTATTTCTATGTAATGTTGTTGACTATGTCATTGTGTTAAAGCTGACATCCTGAGCTTCTAAAAATGAGCTTCCTTCAGTGTTGGTTAGAGAGGCAAAGGGATCAGATCAACATCCACGGCTCTCTTGCTGTTTTCAGACCGGCAAGCCTGGTGTTGGAGCCGGTTCTCGCACCAGTTACAGCGGGAACCACAGTGCCAGCCCGAGAACCGCCTGTGTTCATACCAATTTATGTGAGTCTATGGGCCCTATTTTGACGACGAAAAAGTCAATTGTTTGACGGATTGCGTATAGATACAGACGGCAAGTCCAGGCACGCCCATAAAATCAGCTCCTCGTGTCCCCCATGTGGGGGAAAACAAACCCTAAATTAGTGAAGGAGTCAATGGCATGCTAAGCTACAAGTTACACTGAGCACCATCTACAAGGAGCCAGACACATTTTGAGGGCAATGCCTGAAGGTAGTAATGATGGTCAGATGGTCCGATGTGAATTCTGAACTTGACATGAACTTCTGAACTTGATTATGTTTGTTAGCTTCATTAGCTTGCTAACTAGCCAACTACATTGATCACCACAGTAAATGTAGCTAACTTTAGCTTGCTTAACTGAGCTAATCAGACTTGTGATTGAAAGTTGCTTTACTTTTGACAGGAGCAGAGATGGCTCATGACATTTCTATTAGTGTAACTGCAATAAACAAATGATGGAAAAATTATCTTAGTCCAAACACAAGTAGGCAAACAGGTCATGATTAGACAAAACATCTAATATGGACTTTGTTAAATTTTACTTAGCGATCTTTTATTGTTAAGCAACTTTCTCTACCTTGTCCATTCACCATAATGTTAAATTGGCCTCTGTTATCCCCCACGCTGACTCCACCCTAGCATTTTGGGGGCGTTAACCGTACTTGCAGTCTGTATCTATAAGGTTTTGGGGGCGTGCCAGCGCGAAGTTCAGAAAGGTTGGACTTAGGATGCCTAATTAATCATGGGTGTGTTATGGGTGTAATTCAGACATAACCAATGACAGATCAATCTCTCATTGCCTTTAAGAAAGAAGAGCGCAAAGCGCCTGGGGTTCATTCAACAGCACATTGTTACGCACCGGTGCGTTGCGTTAGTCTAATTGAATGATAAGTTTGCTCGTTTACGCTGCACACCGGTGCGCAACATGCTTCTGAGGTAGTTCACTCTCGTTTGATGGGTGTGTCAGAGGTGTTCACCAATGAGCATCTGGGGTTCATTCAACAGCACATTGTTACGCACCGGTGCGTTGCGTTAGCCTAATTGAATGATAAGTTTGCTCGTTTACGCTGCACACCGGTGCGCAACATGCTTCTGAGGTAGTTCACTCTCGTTTGATGGGTGTGTCAGAGGTGTTCACCAATGAGCATCTAGGTGTATCGGAAGCTCTGAGATTTAAAGCGCTACTGCTAAATATAACACAAATTCATGTCGTGTTGAATTGTCCTCTGGTGACAGCAAAAGCAGTGGTAATATTATCATTTTGTAGTATTCCTAACAATGATACATTTAAACTACTGAGGTTGTTGTTAAGTTCAGCTATTTCCTTGCCTGCCACCACGTGCAGAATGGCCCTCCAGGCCTCCATTGTTGCTGCACTGACGTGACACAACAGTATGTTCAGCCCGACATCGTTTGCGTTGGGTTCAACGCTATGCACCGTTACGGCCGTTCTGAATAGCCTGGTGAATTGCTACCACACCAGCTGATCTCCTCCTTGTGCATTTAAAGAAATGAAAATATTGAATAGCGAGCAAGCTCACATGTCGGGTCTAGTAATAGTCAGAGCCGTAATGGGTCTGGTGGTAATATTAAATTGATGTCTACAGGCTGCACAAGACACGAAGGAAGCTGATTTAATCCTGATATATATCTTTTCTTATCTTTTTATATATCTATTCATTCGAAAGCGAAAGTAAACTTGATTCTCCATTTAACGTCCCCCCTTCTTATATCCTCACTTATTTTCTGTTGCAGGCTAATAAATTGTGGTTCTTCCTGAACATTATAATGATTTTCCGATTGTAATAATTATTGTTGTGGCCGTCATTGTTATGCTGGAACAAGGACTGTATTACCTATTGCAGGGGTCGGCAACCTTTTTGCCATGCTGTGCCATTTAGAAATTTCATATTAGTTAGTGTGCCAGTCGGTGTCGTTAACTACGTGAAATTAAATACTGGCGACAGATTTAGATGGATAATGGACATTTAATGCATTTAGCAAATGTAATTGCACTATTTTATCCTCACAGACTTCAAGGATTTAGAACACCCATGTTTCCCTCTCCCTCTTTTCCCATTAGATAACATAACAACCATATAGGCAACAAATTCACAAAGTAGGCATAACATCCAAAATCTGACAGTAAGCATGTTATTCACAGAGCCTACTGAAAATGGAACCAGTGGCGGAACAACTGAACCTAAGGCCCCGGGGCAAAACGCCAAACAGGCCCCCCACCCACTCCCAAAACGCACGCACGCACCCCCAAGCGCACATAGGTGCCGGCGCTGAAATAATCTCTACAACAATTCAGACAGAACAATGTATATCGCTCAGTAATGTGTCCATTCGGCATGTAGCCTACTTTAAGGCATAATAATACAACCAACCACATTACAAAAAAAAGCCCTGGTATTTGCACTTCCATATTTCCAATAAGTGGCTAACAGGGACACGCGCACGCAATTCACAGTTCACAGATATTTTTTTGACACACGGAAACGGCTAGTTCAAGAGCTCATTTAGTAGCCCATGCTAATAATCCATGCTTTAAACTACTGCACCAAAACAATGACACACCAATGCATATAAAACATAGAGCCAGCCGCTCAAATAAAAACCTGAGTCTTACCTTCATGCAGTTAACGAAATACGAGACAGCTTGCTCTTCTCCACAACCTTGTCTATTAGTCAAGTTCATTACGTTTGGATTTTAACTTTCGCTGGATTTTTTTGGAGAGTTGTAAAACTATACATTTTTGAAAACTGTAATGTATTAGCAATCAGAAAAACAATGTTTCCATTTGCACAGGTGTCTGCATGGCGGCCATCTTGGATTTTTCAAAATGGCGCCCGAAAAACCTACATTTTGACATTTCTCAGCTTCTGAATAAGCTAGAACACTGATTGTAACTGCTAAACCTACATTTTCAGGGACAAGGAATCCAATGGCACCAACATAAATTGGATAGGTCTTAAAAAAATGGATTTTAATACAGAATTTTTCTTTTATTGATTGTTTTACTGAGATGCGCACATCGTCAGTGTAATGGAACGTTACACATAGGAAGGATCATGCCCTTTTGACTCTCTACACCTCATCGTCATCATCATCATTGTCACTTTCGTACGTGATGTCTTGAGAGTCTTCATCATTCTGGCAGTGGCTGCCACACTGACAGAGATCTGTACAGGCTAAGCTCTTTGTTCTGCAAGATCACCTAGCAGAGGAACAGTCTGATTTGCACTGACATCTCACCATCTCAACAAAGCTTTTGGAGCTGGAAGGACCTCTGTGGTGGTAGGCTATAGCTGACCATCTGAGTCTTTGAAGTACCCATTTTCCAGGGGATCCAACTGTGGAACCTGTGTTCTTCAACAGGACATCATAGTTTGACCAGCACCAAGACATCTGTGTCTGGTGAGAAGAACACCAGCTGTGCATCAGGTGGGTTTCGCTGTGACGCCAGCACTGCCTGGTGGATCAGGAGTGTGTCTCCTTCTTCGTGGTTGTTGTCCCCAAAGAGCAGGTCTTTGTTGCTCCTTGTGTGCCCAGAAGCAGATGTGATGATCAGCTTGGAGGATCCCATGTTGTACTGTGAATTTTGGCAGCAAGGTAGCTGAGATCATTCTCATGTTTGACACCTACAGAGAAGACTCTCTGAAGAGTGCTACCAGAGACAAACGAAGACAAGGCCAAGCCCCTGTGCAGAGATGACACCAACATCAAGCACATCCTAATGAGCAGGTTCCTTTCTCATGAGAAAACAAAGGCTGACTTGACCAGCTACCTTGCTGCCAAAATCCTAGAGTACAACATGGGATCCTCCAAGCTGATCATCACATCTGCTTCTGGGCACGCATACAAGGAGCAACAAAGACCTGCTCTTTGGGGACAACAACCACGAAGAAGCAGATCCACCAGGCAGTGCTGGAGTCACAGCGAAACCCACTTGATGCACAGCTGGTGTTCTTCTCACCAGGCACACTAATGTCTTGGTGCTGGTCATAGCAAACTATGATGTCCTGTTGAAGAACACTTCCATTTCTATGGCATCTGGTGTTGTGAAAATTGAACCTCTGTGGAGAGCTCTAAGTCCAGAAAGAGCAAAGGCTTTGCCTGCCTCCCATGCCTTCACAGGGGCTGACAACACTGGGAGGTTCTCTCGCATAGGCAAGGCAACATGGTTCCAGGTGTACCTCAGAACTGATGAGGATGTCATCAGTGCTCTGCAGATGCCTCTGGAGGAAGCAGACGTGACAGAGGGAATGCTTTCAACACTGGCTACCTTTGTATGTACAGCCTACTCACCCAAGGGCATCAGCATCAAGACAATCCCTTACCTACGTTGGCATCTCTTCTGCAAGCACATGGCAGAAGGTGAAAAGCTCCCTACAACAATCGGAGCTCTGAAACAGCACATCTTGAGAGTCCATATCCAAACACGGGTGTAGGGACAGGCAGCCATCGCTCAGCAGGTTCCACAGTTGGATCCCCTGGAAAATGGGTACTTCAAAGACTCAGATGGTCAGCTATAGCCTACCACCACAGAGGTCCTTAGAACTTAGCCTGTACAGATCTCTGTCAATGTGGCAGCAGGGCTCTAGAGTGCGACCAATTTGGTCCGAGATCATTATAGAGTTTAACGTTGCCAACTACAATAGTTCAGATCGAAATAATTATTCAGAAGAAAAATGTTTTGAACGTGTATCCAACCTAGGCAATAGCAATCATGTTGCATGCGTCCAATTTATAATAATCGCAGATGAAAAGACGTTGGCAAATTGCGGAGACAGAAAACAATATAGGCAGTTTTAAAAGAGTTTTGGCAATATTCGGTTAGAATGAGTCGGGTAAACTCATTCTGGTTGACAGTTATCAATTTATTCTGGTGTTTGGCGCAAATTGAGTATCGCAAATCTTCCTTTTAAAACCATAATCATCCTTGCATGTTTTACTGCTGTCATTGCGTCCAGTGAGCACACTGATTTTTACCTCACTCACGTCAGATGCGGGAGTGGCTTAAAGCTACATAGCACATCATCTGACCTGAGTGAGGTAAACACTGATTGGCATTGACATTTAGATTGAGCATATTAAGACATGTTATTTCATATTACACAAATATTCTACCGTCTTGTTACATTAACCATAGGCCTTAATGGAAATCTAAAAATCTAAAAATAAAAGCAGCCCTAGGTTGCATTGTGGGGCTGTCAAATTTTGCAATCAAAATCACACAAAAAGATAGCCTAGCCTACTTCATACTAATACTACTAAACATTTCTGGGAGATGCTAGCGTGACAAATGGCCAAACATCAATAAGGATAGGCACTGACTAAGACATTGAGTGTTGAGATGTGTAGCTTGATGCCCTTAAAAAGACTTGCATTCTGAATTAGGCCTAGATTTTATTTTTATTTAATTTGTCTTGATATGTTTTTAAGTTTAAATCAGCTTAAAGCACCAATACCATTTTACTGAGTAACATTTTCATCAAACAATTGTTAATAATTTACAATTCATATGGACAACCTATAAAACCTGCGATGTGGTTGGAAATTTTGGTGCACCTAACTTTTGTGCTGGTGCACCTAAGAAAAAAATTAGGCGCACCAGTGCAACCAGTGCAAAAAGTTAGTCTAGAGCCCTGGGCAGCCACTGCCAGAATGATGAGGACTCTCAAGACATCACGTACGAAAGTGACAATGATGATGATGACGATGAGGTGTAGAGACTGTCAAAAGGGCATGATCCTTCCTATGTGTAACGTTCCATTACACTGACGATGTGCGCATGTCAGTAAAACAATCATTAAAAGAAAAATTCTGTATTAAAATCCATTTTGTTAAGACCTATCCAATTTATGTTGGTGCCATTGGATTCATTGTCCCTGAAAATGTAGGTTTGGCAGTTACAATCAGTGTTCTAGCTTATTCAGAAGCTGAGAAATGTCAAAATGTAGGTTTTTCGGACGCCATTTTGAAAAATCCAAGATGGCCGCCATGCAGACACCTGTGCAAATGGAAACATTGTTTTTCTGATTGCTTATACAATATACTTTTCAAAAATATATAGTTTTCCAAATCTCCAAAAAAATCCAGCAAAAATACATAATGAACTTGACTATATGGATAGCAGTGTCATTACTAGCCTACTACTAGTGCAGCTAGCTAAAGCTGCAATTGAGTTGACAATTTCGTGCATGTTTCGCTATCAGTAAACAGTGCTCTCTTCAATTTGTCTCGTTTTTGCTCCGCTCCCTCCCCCTTGTGTTGCTTGGAACCCCTGTTAATTTTTTTAGCCTGGCCAGCTCAACCTCTCCTAACTGTGGCTAGATGACTTTCAGTTTCCAAATGAAGAGTTGTTTTGCTACTCTGCCTTGATGCTCCCAGAAGGCATTGCTTTTTTAAAACATTATTTAAAAACAATCAAATAAAAAACAGAGATTTCTTTCATTTCAAACAATGCACAATTTCTAACATGCCAATGAGAGAGCTGGTTACAAAATAATGACTGACAAACAATTTCCTGATTCTCAATCTCCCTCTCCACATTCCTAACCCTTCTCTACATTGGCCAGAGCTACAGCCAGTGTTAGCACAGGGACAGGGAACTGAGTCATGTTCACAACTAGTAGAAGCAGACGGTGAATTAAAAACTCAAAGAGGTCTAAAGATCGCCTTCCCTTTATTATTCTGTCCATCCTCTATTGTGTCCCGCTTTTACTTTTAAACATGCTTCATCCGTACATATTCTCGTACACAACCAACAGAGAAGCCATGCGCACTTCTTCCCTAGTCCACTGACAGCTGACGCAGCAGGACGATGGCTTTCATACTAAACTACCCATCATGCATTGCACTTTTTGCAAATTGCAAAATGTAAAAACAACCATTCTAAATACATAACAGCTTAGTTTTGCTCGAAAACCTTGTAATTTAGTTTATTTTAAGTGTCTTTAAGGAATTTAAAAGATTATTATTTTTTTTTATATATAAATAACCATGATAAGAATGATAAGTAAAGACAAGGGGTATATAATGTAATGCACAACTGAAGTCTTTCACTGTTTTCAGACTTGTCTGCTGCAATGCAACTAAAGTGTGTTCAAGAAAATTTTCGTGATGCAGTTGAAGGTTGATGAAGGGCCCCTCCTCCATAGTGGGAGGGCCCTGGGCCCAGGGGCGGTGGCCCTGCCCGCCCCCCCTATAGCTCCGCCCCTGAATGGAACTGATGAATAATAACACAGATTGAAAAACAAAACAAAACATAATAGGCCACATAAAGTAACTTAATTAACAATAACCTGCCAATTTGAAATAGGCCTGCCTTGCCTTGTTAGAAAATAAATGTTTGGCCTAATAGTCAGTGTGATCCCTGATCTTCCCTTTAAATGTGCGGTTGGTAATTGCTCTCTTTAAGTTGAACGCATGCTTCCGCTGTCGGACGACTTCGGGAGGGGCAAGGAACATTACTTCATTACTTCATGTGTATCTGTTCACGCAGATAGGTTGATCCGAACACTGGCATGAAAGCCAGTGCGATATAGCCTGACATAGCCCGACCATAATAGGCCTACTGCTGATGAACATTCGTATTATGGGCGGGCTATATCAGGGTAAGTGCGATATTGCGAAGACAGTTGAACTTTTCGGTAAAGATGCCCAGCAGGATATTGACCCTGCGATGTGTTTTGGAAAGTTAATTGAACACGTAGCTCTGTCAACTTGCTCACCCACAATGTTGAGCTCTTCAACTCAATCATCTGCATTTCCATATGTGCCCAACCACTCTTATCAGAGCCAAATCAATTTAATGTCCGTCAAAGCTGGCTTGATCAAGAAAGAGAACATTGCGCTATACTTCTGAAAGTCCCCAAAGCGCTCTGCTAACTCTGACTGACGCTGGCGCATGTATTCGCAGATAATGTGTCAATGTTGGAAGTAGCCTAAACCCTTGTGTGTCATATCGTTCCTATCTGCCTGATCTTTTCGCGCTTTGTCTCGTAATGACGTCTAACATTGTATGTTCGACACACAACACTTTCAAAACACAAAGTGCACACAGCACAATCCTTCTGAGAAACGAACAATATTCTGCGGGCTAGGAGGAGTGGAAAGCCCGACCTGTCGGCTTCTCTGCCATCTAAGCAATGCATAAGGGGGCACTCGTGTGAAAAATAAATATGGGGAGGGGGCGCTATTGCTGCGTAGTCATTTTTTAAGGTCAATGACATTTCATCATATGTCTGAACATTTTTAATGTATTAAATTATTAGGGTAGTGCAATGTCCGCGTGCCACTGAAAATTTCTTGACGTGCCACTTGTAGCACGCGTGCCTAGGGTTGCCGACCTCTGACCTATTGCGTTGTGCGCCCATAAAATAGCATTTCAGGAATGCGTGATTGACGAATGACCGTGTTTTTCTCAGTCAGAGGCGGATCCCTTTCTGCGTCTGTATAATAGCATCCAGGGGGTCAAGAACGCGCAAATTAGCGGCAGCACTTTAGCATCGCCATATTTAAGTATGGAGTCACAATCCGAACCAAGGCAGCGCATGCATGAGAGTCATGCTGGGAACGAGCTCTCATGCACGTACAAATTGGTGGGCGGTTATATGCGAAATGTTATTTCTCCTGGGAGAGTAAAAGCAATATTTCATGATCTCTGGTTACTCTTTGCTTATTTTTTGAGGAGCTTGTGAAAAAAAAGTATACTGGCATGAATGCTATAAAAACTTCAGGCACGTTCTCGACAGAACTTTCTTCCTCGTGTTGTATTGTAAACAATCTAGGTGCATTATCACCACCGTCTGGACTGAAGGACTACTGTTTTTGCAAAGAGATTCAACGCGAGTCCATGCGTCATTTCCAACTTTGGAACTTTGCGCATGGGCAGCATGGGCATGGCCGTGGCCTGTTACCTCCAGTGTTCACAATGGCGTTGACTGTCAATTCACCGCATTTACTAGCATAGCCTCGGCCATTCAGTTCTATGGAGGGCGGGACTTAGTCGTTGTCTCCAGTTTATATATAACCTCCTTGATAGCATCTGTTGCGCTCTGCGCCTAGCCACACCCTCGACACACCTCCGAGGACGCAAAGTCACTTGCTAATTAGACAACGTGAACTACTTGATATATGACCAGCCGAGCCAGAGAGGGTCTCAAAACGTGTTTGAGTAATCATCCATCCACCCCAATCAATGTTTCAGTGCTTTCCAGCTACCTATCCTCACATCCTGACCCCTCTTTTGTTGATCATTTAATCACGGGCCTGCAGTCAGCTCTGTCCCAGCCGGATATTGTGTCTAGCCTTTTGGAGCTCTTAGTCACTTAATCTAGTTCTACGCGAGCTCATCGTTTTCGAAATTTCAAATTCTGAGGAACTATGAGGGAATGTCGAGGTATGTGGCAGAGCTTTATTTATTGATGAGGCCAGACTCGTGATTATTTTTCCTCGTTTTGGTAAATAGTTTATGTTTGTGTGATTGTTTATAGTTCATGTTTTTGTGACATTAATGTAAATTAATGTGGTTGATTCAACAGTCATGTTGTCTGCTTTTTTATGCTCTTAACAATTGATTGAAGAATCAATGAAAATGATGATGGATTTGCTAATGCATTTTATACTGCTAAACACTACTGAAAGGCACTTCAGTGACCGAATTTTGTGTGTCATAGACCGAGTTTGCGAAACGGCAGCCAACACTAACTGAATGAGGCATGTCAAAAACGAAACCTAATCGATGTGCTATTGTTTTGAAATGCCCCATTCTGTTACCGTCAGCTGCCGTTTCGCTATCTCTCGTCTGTGTTGCATGAAATCAAGTGATTGAGGTGGCTATGGCCTCGTTCAGAGCACCGACATGTTCTTATAGCAAACAATACTGTTTTTTAAAAGGAGAATAAACATTAATCTCTCACTTCTGTCCTTTTGCATTCCACTTGTTTATGTTTGTGTTACAAATGACAACAGTGATACGGTGAAATCTTATCAATGTTGAAAAGCTGTTCAGATCGCAGCATATCCGATATGAATCGCAATTGACAACACATGGCTGTGTAGGGTGTAACAGATTCAGAAAAATCAGAATTCATGTAGTTTTCTGCTGTTCAGACCACCTGAAATCAATTCTAGATACAATCTGGATATACAAAAAATCGGATTTGGGATGCCAATCTGAACGAGGCTCAAGATGAAACAAAAGGTGACTGTTTAAAAGGTGAATTGATGGTTGACAAAGTTGCTTTGGACAAAAGTGTCTGCAACATGCATACATGTAATGTAAATATATATCTATAAATTCAGGTCAGCTGTAGTAACAGTTTGCAATTTTCTCTTTGAAGTGACGACCACTGAGGGGGTGATTTCAAGATACACAAAGGTCCTCAAAACATTCAAGAGAGTAGGATCAATGAAAAGAGTGTGGATAGGAACACTATTGCCAGCACAGCAGTGATCGCCACAGAGCTTTTGAAATTTTACAGGGGGTAGGACAAAATGTCGGCTTTTGCAGACCGCTGCCGCGTAAGCATCTCCCCCACAATGGAGGCAGATTTGAAAGCAAAAAAGAAGAGCAGAGAGCTGCTTCCTATCCAGTAGCCTACATATATATATATATATTTTTTTTTTTTTTTTTGCTGAGTTTGCTGTTGTCTTGTAAAGTTACTGTTCTCTGTTTGTTCATTAAAGATTATATTTTGAGCAACTCCTGAGTCTGAGCGTGGTGTAGTCAGGCTACTGGGATTGGCCCTCTGTCCTCCCTACCTCACCCTGTTACAATTGTTTTACCAGAACCACGTCTTAAACAGTTGAGGGACACTCTTGCTATAGTTGAGGTCAACATGGCTGCAGGAAAAACTGCCTGGGCACAATGGCAGTTGCATGCAGAAAAGAGAGCAAAAGCAGCAAGGCCAGTACTCCTTGAGGCCAAACTTTCTGCTGCAAAAAATTTTAAACAAAAATGCCACAGTTGTGGTGCGAGACAGGCAGTTATTAGGTGCCTGGATTGTGTCCCACTAGACCAGATCTGTGTACAGCAGATTGCCCGGACAGCCTCTGCCAAGCCCATGTAATCTCGCCAGGGCTGAAACTCGGATTTGTCGGTGTCCATGCGTCCGAAGGGGGACTTGTCGCTGTAAATACTAACACAAACCATGATTTCGGCACAGCCGCCAGACTGTCTGCACCACAGGTGAGCAAGATATGTTCATTCAGTCTCTGTCAACTTTTTAGCCGAAGGTGCCACATTAGTGTCAGAAGCAAACTTCGGCCGTGGAAGACTTGTTGCTGAGGGAGAGGAAAAGATAGTTTCGGTGGAAAAGAAGGAGTCTCGAGCTAAGATGCTTCAACATTATGCAAAGCTTCAGGCGGCGGGAGTAAAGCTTTGTACTTCGCAGCTGAGAAAGAGGAGGTGATTTTTGTTGGAGGAAGAGTGCCGATTCAGCCACAAGGACACGGCAGCATGGGACCCCGAAGAATGGATAGTTCGGTACGGCGGCAGTGATGACCATTTGTTCCACTTGCGGAATGGAATGGACCCTAGGAGTGAAGGAGCTGATAGAGTACAACTGGCTGAGCACAACCAACTGTCAAACACTGTATCAGTTGGAAGTGTTCAAAACATTTGATCACATGAAGGTGTCTGTTTCTGCATTCTCTAGACATGCCTTCTGGAAGAGTAAAGGTAGCTCCAGACCAAAGATCCGCAACGAGATGGGCTGCGACATTCTAAAACTCTGAAACTGTGATTTGACATGTTAAATCTTTGCGACGGCTTGCAACTGCCTGCAACAACCTGCGACGATTCGTTTACACCGCCGCAACTCCATTCTAAAACCGCTTTGTCTCGGATCTTCAGGCTGAATTGCCCTTAACTCTACTTTAATCATTGGAACACAAACATTACAGCATGGTTGCATGGCACATACATTACAACATCTGTAATATAGCTGTTATGTTACTTATCTGTCGATATTTGCATCCTCTGTCTTGTTCAGTGAATTTGTTAAACGATTTTGAGTTAGTGTCAAAAGAGACAGACAAAAACACTCTTTTAATGACTAAAAGTTTCACCCTACCCCACTACAAAGAGGTCTACCAAAAAGCCAGTTCTTCCGACTATTCGCACGGGATTACAATTACCTGGGGACGTCTGGTAATTTGTAAATTACCTCCCCACCTCTGTGTTTCTTGTGGCACATTTGCACTGGATAAGCGAAGTCTGCATATTACACGAATTTACTGACATTATGGCCCGGATGTGATGTCAAAGCTGTCCTAACATCCGTTGGTGTCGTGTGCGGCAAGCAGGCTTCAAGATGGCTAATTCAGAGCTAATAGCTGTGCTGCTGCACAACAAAAAAAATAGGCACTGGATTCGAGAGGAGACACTGCATTTAATTTCTGTGTGGGGCGAGCCCTGTGAAAAGGGCAAGACATCTGCCCTGAAAGTACTCCAAGGAAATTATATTCCTCGTCTCAATACAGTGCTTGGGGAACCTGGCGCCACTCACAGTGATCTAAAAGATGTTTAAAAGTTCTTTGCAGCACTGTATGGGCAGAAGAAGGCCAAGTCGATGAATAGCACTCGTCACCAGATTTACAGTCGAGGCAAAAAGCCTCCCAAACTTAAAAAGCTTCCTCCTACTGGTTCCAACCTGATGCTACACATACTGCGTGCTCATCTTCAGGTCATGTTGTGGAAGTCTGCAAGTCAGAGTGAGCCCCCTGTAGAATCAAGGGATATCAGTAAATTTGAATGGGAGGTTGGTAATGGAGGGGTTGTCTTGCCTGCTCTTGCCACCCAGGCACTGGCTCCAATACAGTTGCTTGATGTCACCAGCTGTAGCTGCAGCACATTGAGGGCCTGTAGTAAAGGAAACTGTAGCTGCCATGCTGCAAGTATCAGTTGCACTGACTACTGCAAGTGTGAAGGGGGTGAGGTCCGCTGCTGCAACCCATTCACAATTTATACAAATGAAGATGATGAGACTGAAGAGAATGAAGAAACCATTTATGAAGATGATGAAGGCTTTTAAGTGTGATGGTGTGGTTGCTAATGCATACTACTGTATAGTTATTTTACTCATTTGCAGTTCATGTGCATAGTTATTGTGTTATTGTTCTTTTGGGTTAGTGCATTTGTGCATGCTGGATACTTATTATTACCTCTGCCAAGGAGGTTATGTTTTCGGTCGCGTTGGTTTGTCTGTCTGTCTGTCTGTTTGTCAACAGGATAATTCAAAGTACTGCACGGATTTGGATTAAATTTTGGTGCACAACCATACCGTGTGGGAAGCCATTTATAAAGACCTACTGCTCCGGTGCCCGACTGTCCAGGACTTCGGAGACTGGACAATAATTTAAAAAAAATGGCTGGAATACCTCCGAAGAGGATACAACACCCAATCACGGGGATGCAGATTCGCAGAGATTGATATTATCACAGGACTTCTGTGTTTGGCGAAATACGGTAGGTAATTTTCGGTGGAATTTTTATGACAGACATGGCGCATTCGCACGGGACAAAGACCCCGTTTACACAAACTCAGATAACCATAAAGACGCACATGTTTCTCTGCGGTTGCACCTCTCTGTTACACTTACCCGAAGGTGAAGACGGAGAATCCCACAAACTCCGGGCAAGGTGGAGATGTCGGAGAACCCCGTCTTCAGAGATTTGTGTAACTACCCATAACCGGAGCTCTAGCACCAAAGACTGTTGGATCAAACGAGAAGCACCTACGTTCGCGCATAGCAGTTCTATTTTCACAAGGGGCACCACCTAGTTTTGAATGATGTCAGGACTTTTACCAAGAAATCGTCTTTTTGGAGTTATCAGGTTTTTTTGGCATGTATCTCTCATATTCTGTAAGTGTTAAACATGATTTCAAGACTAATGTTGTAAACTGTTACTGTTGGTATTTCTATCAGATGAAGCTGCCAGGCAGTAAATAGCCTACTAAAATTTCAAGTTGTTAGCGAGCTAACGCTAGCGAGCTAACGCTAGCGATCTAGCTAACGTAATGTTTTACATTTATATTTGAGATGTAATTTATTGACAGCCTGTGGGTAACATTACTGAGTTCATCTTAAGTGGACAGAGCAAACATAAACATAGTTTACAGCAATATGTTAGGTTTGAGCAAAGTCCAAAACGACTAGCTTATAGTTAGCATATAGCTATGTCGTCATGGTAACTGCCAAACAAACCCTCTCTGTCTAAAGCTAAAAAGCACACTTGGTTCATACAACATTGTTTTGCAGAGGAGCGATTGAATTGTCATTTGTTGGTTTCATTAATGATCACAGACAATATTATGGCACACATACATTATATCATTCTATAATTTCCTAAGGGAAAATGTTAATGATGTGACGTAATGTGAGACTGCTGCTAATGCAGACCGAAACACTTCACGTTTGTGGCCATCTGCTACTATGTTGCTCCCTTGAAAGATCTTTGATAAAACTGTGACGTGGTGGTTAATTGTCACCGCCTTTCTTAGCCGTTTTTGATGTTTGTGTAAATGCAATTGTTTTCTTACTCGGGGGAGGGGAAGATAACCGGTTTCTCGAAGACCCGGGGTAGTGTAAACTAAGCATAAGATGACAGGCATCCACCGCAATTATTACAAATTACCAGAGGTTCATAGGTAATACTAATCCCGTGCGAATAGGGATTTAGGTGAATATGAGACAATTGAGGATTATGTGAAAAAAGCAAGTGACATGATAAGAGAGATCTGCGCAGCGAGGCTATAGACAAGTTTTTCGTCCGTTTCCGCTCTACTTCCTTCTACTTCTCCCGGGATGCAAGCCACTTCCGTTCTAGGGGTCTGGTTTATCTTGCCTATGTATTTTCCTAGCTAGAGATTACTTTGTCAGCACTAATATAGCCATGTCAAACGAGCTATATAAAATTTTCAATATAGCAACATGGATATATTAAAGAGTAAAAAGGGTTCAGGAACAACGTGTGTGAGAGCACCTTTAATGAGTGGCTACCTCTCATACACATAACCGGAGGTTTCAATCAGAGACAGACAGACAACGCTATCGTTACTCTAAAGAACTCCTGGCAAAGAAGAGAGAGAGCTCTGACTCCAGACAGTCCTGAAGACAGATACAAACGGAGTTTCAACACCAAAGAGGGTTGAAGCAAAGGAGAGGCTATCTTTACGTTTGCGTAGTTCATAGTAGCCTACTATTTTCGCAAGGGCAATCCCCCAGTAACGTTAGCCTATGCAGAGGAGAGTCGGGCTACATTTCAGTGTGTGGGATTTAACCAATACATCGTCTTTTGGAGTCATTGTTTTATTTTATGCATCTCTCATATTCCGTAAGTGTTTGACATTACATCAAGTCTAATGGTTTAAATTGTTAGTGTTTGTCTGTATGAGATTAAGTTTCAGTCATGTCAGACAGCAAATACAAGCTATTAAAGTTAGTGAGCTAACGCTAGCAAGTTAGCTAACGTAACACATTAAATTGAGATTTGAGATTTTATTTATTGACAGCCAGCGGATAACATTGCGGTGGTCATTTTAAGTGAACAGTGCACAGTAATATGTTAGGTTGCAAAGTCTAAAAGGGCTAAAGCCTTGTTTGAATTGCCAGCTCAACCAAGGGTATTCCCAGTTGTGGTTGGGTTCACGAACTTTTAAGCTGATATTATTGATAACCTCTTTATAATTATGTATTGATATCATACATTAACATTGCTACCAATAATTTGCTAAGACAGTTGCTTGTTTTGGTTGTGGGACAAACATTGCTTATGATATTAAATTTAGTGAGTGTGTGTGTGTGTAATTTTGGGGGACGGCCTTCCATTCCAACATACCCCCACTCCGACATCTCTCCACTCCGACATCCTTCCATTACGACATCAACCATTCCAACTTTTTTCGTACCGCCATTCCGACGGCATACTGAAGCACGTCCCTATTTGGGGTATTATGTTTTATTGGTTTATTGAAACGACGGGGAAAATACGCCGCTCTGAGACAAGCGCACCTCCCCTCTGCTCTTGCCTGAGCTGTAGCCACACTCGCCATAGGGTTGCCACAACTTTTACTTACATACTTTGGACATTCTCCCTCATCTCACTTGATTGCTGTGCTCAATGCTGGAAGTGTGTGTTAATGTTTGTTGTAGGTTTGTCCTGGATATAGGCTATCCTCTCGTGTGGAAGCTCGGGCTTGTAATCTGTGCGATGTGATCAGTCGGTCCACTTTTGGGCCGGTGGCATCTAATTTCTTTTTATGCAAATACAACTATTGTAAATTATTTATTTCTGTAGGCTATTTTCAGCAGCATGCATAGCCCTTCGCCCCTTTAAAATATTGTTACATCCAGAGGTTTTGGACAGGGGGCTATCCGAGCCATGGCACATACACCGAGTCTACTGGTGGAGAATGAAAGTCATGGGCAAGCCTGTCACTCATTAGTGTCACTCCTACATTAGGACTTTTGTCGTCTTGATTACCTTAAAATAAAATACATTTTATTTTTGTTTTAGACTGCACAGGCTACTTCAGACAATCAGCAGAGTTTTGCACCACCTCTCTTTTGGCTTCGTTATGCAGAAAGCAGATTTGAGTAGCCTGCATGGGATTGCACAGTTGAATGAATATTGTATCCTGTTTATTTATTTATTCTGCAATCCTTTGTTAACAAACCACCATACTGTAGTGGGATGCAAGTAAGCAAGTGGTAAAGTTTCTGTCCAATAACGCGCAAGGCAAAAGCTGGAGACGTCTCCAGCTCCAAATCTCTCATGGCTACTTGACTTTTCCTTTACGTTTGGTAGGATATCTATAAAGTTGGATTTGGGGTTAATAGCGCATTGAACTTTTGGGACTTGGTTGATTGTTTTTTTGTGTGTGTGTGTTGATTTAGGCTACTCTGTTTAAAAGCGGCTGCTTTCTCCATGGCGGGCGGCCACCCAACGTTTGCTTATCCCTACAACTTCTTTAAGATATTAACCTTGTTCGATTTATAATGTGGTGAAACGTGGTCATTACTGCCAAACAGACCCCTGGTATTCACGGCTTAAACCAGCGCACTTTACTGCAGCAGCCTTTTAGCAAGATGCCTGTGATTTGCATGGTGCTCCACGCAATCCATTTGAATAGGACATATGCTACAAACTCAGAGATTTTTGGCTTTCAATAATGACATAGGTCCAGACCTTCTTTGGCCCCTTCATCATGTTTCAACCATAAGACAAGGCTGCCTCATGTCGGAATGGCGGTATGTTGAAAAGTAGCAAACATGCCGCCACTCCGACTAAGAAAAAAAAAATAACGGAGTGCAGGGACTTTTGCTATAATTGGAAATACCGCCACTCTGACGTCTAATTGTCTATGTCGGAGTGGCGGTATGTCGGAATGGCGACATGTAATCGTAATTGTGTTGTGAGGATTTACACATACTGCCACTAGCTAGCCGAGCTAGATGACCTCCATTACACTTTAGTGAGTTCGTCTATTTTGTGAATACAAATGTGGCAGATTTTTGTGATGAGGATTGATAAGGACATTGCATCGCTGTTTAAACAGGCAGTTACACTACGATAATTTAGTGGATCGTCTGTCCCTTTTCTCTGTGTCTCACCGGCAATTTCTATGGGTAGATGCCGGTAAATCCTGTAAAGCCCAGTTCCGGCGGAAATGTATTGCATATTTTGATGCCGCTCTGGGGTTATGGCGCCGCCCAGGGTTTGCGCGCGAAAGCTTGTCTATCCGACAGAGTGGTCTGATATAGCTTACAACACAGCCGTAAACAAATCTCGATCAGACCTCTTAAAGGAAAGCTCCGGAGTAAATTTAAAGGGGTGGTTCAGAATTTTCGATGTTAAACCTCATTTCCAAGTAAGCCTGAGTGATATCTGTCATTGGAGACCGTTTTCAACTCATTTCATCCAGTCCTTCTATCAGCTGAGTTCGCTGGTGCTAGGCTAACGCAAGTGAGTGGACAGTGCTAGCCTGGCAATAAAAACAGTCTTACCCACTCTGCAGTCTCCCTTAGGCAAGTGAATTAATATGCCAGGCCATCGATGTGTACGTCCAAGCTGATACAATCATCTCTGAAGTACAACTACTCTTGAAAAGTGTTATATTTTGCCTAAATTGTTCCCTGTTTGTCGCAAGGTGTGCAAGGCAGCAGATTGATATTACCTCGGCTACCTAGCCTGGACGTTAGGTTTGCCTTATCCCACTAACGTTAGGCTCAACATACCCCCTCAGGACTCTCCTTTGTCCACCGTAACCATCCATAAGTCCTTGTCACCACTTGTGATAGTTACTCCATCCATCTTAATGGTTGCCCTACTGGAAAGGAGGGGAGTCGCTGCATCATGGAAGATGATGGTGGGAAATAGGCTGGCCCTTTCCTATGACAATGAGAAATGATAAAGTAAGCAGCTTGACAGAATTCTTTCTGTGTTGACAAGACATGCAAATTACAGAAACACCACATACCTCATCTACGCAATAGAGAAATATGGGTTTCTCTTTGAACAGCTCTGGAAGGATAAGGATGGCTGCACTGTTCTGAAGAAACAAACAAACAAACTATGTTTTCTTGAAACTGTAGTTTCACAGATACAGTTGAGGGTGGCAAAGGAAAATAGAAGATGTCAGCTGGTGCATACCATCTGTGTTATCTTCAATTCTTCGTAGGTTTACCAGTAGCTCCTTCTGACTTCCCTGTTGGGCCTGTTAGGAGAAAGCTGGTGTGATTCTGTCTTAAAATATGTTAAATAATGATCGGAGCATAGACTTGTCGCACATAGTTCACTTGCACCTGACCCCTCCTCTTGGAAATACGGCTAGTTAACCGATTGGCTACGCAAAGGCTTATCATTGGAGTCGGTCGGGCACCTCATAGTTTGAGTTGAAAACCGTAGCTCCATAATTTCCACCATTGACGAAGCTCAAAGTTACTCCAAACTTCATTCCGTAGATTCCCAAGGGTGTTTACATTTCAACCGAGGCATAGAGAACTTTGAAAGTGCACATTTAGGTTAGATATAAGGTTATATACACAGCTTGTCTCTACCTAGCTTGTAAGCGTGTTTCGTCTGAACTACCGCGAGATCGACGTCACTGAGTAGTGAACTACTCTGCATCTCGCGTTACTGTGGGTACAGACCGAGACCGATTCAGGCTACATGGGCGATGGAAGTAATTGACTTTGTATTGGGACCGGCGATTTGGGCGACAAAAGCGGCAGGCGACTTGGGCGACGAAATTTGGGTGATAAAATCAAGTTAAACTTCGGTTAACTTTATGTAATGAGCTATCATGCGGTTGGGCGATTATCAATCAGAATGTCGATTTACTGGTGATATGCCAATAGAGAAGCAGGATTAACGTTTAGGTGCTAATGTCATTGGCAAATTTGCTGTTTTGATTGCTGTGCTCAAGCGATGTTTCTTGGGAGTCTTCGGCGACTCTTAGCAATTTATCGCTGGCGGTCTGAACGTACAGTTAGTTCAGAGCTAGATAAAGACAAGCTAGATAGACAAGTAGTACATATAACCTTATATCTAACCTAAATGTGCTACGTCAATGGTGGAAATTATGGAGGTAAACTACAGTTTTCAACTCAAACTATGAGGTGCCCAAGCGACTCCAATGTTAAGCCTGTGTGTAGCCAATTGGTTAACTAGCCGTATTCCCGAGAGGAGGGGTCAGGTGCAAGTGAACTATGTGCGACAAGTTCGTGCTCCGATCCTTATTTAACATATTCTAAGACAGAATCATACCAGCTTTCTCCTTTGAGCTATCCTGAGAATGTTAGGCGTTATCACAGTGAGGGCATCCTGGAGATTTAGCTCTATATCCTGACCAAAATGCAACCTCATTTCATGATGCATCTGAGAAAGAGAGAGAGTTGTTTAAACACTTGATCCATAAAAATGCTGAGGTCTCATTATAGTACTATGGTCACTAGCGTCTCACCTAGCCTAGAAATGTAGACGTACTAGCGGCAGCAAATAAATTTGCTCAGCCTGTACGTCTAGCAGCAAGTCATAGGGAATTTCATTGGATGAAGCCTTTGCCGACATCTAATCACAACACTTTATGTGTTTAGGGTGGGCTTCGCACAACGGTCTTTTAATTCTGTGTTTAGATTTTGTTCGTTCCTCCGATTGGCCATAGGCTATCCTTTTGCATCCAGAAGTAAGTAGTTTGAAAGATAACAGCCTTGTTCAGCCCACGATTGAGTCTATGCCTCGGTGCCAGACTATACATTTCAATGATAAAGGATGGCCTGCCAGGCTACGTCTCACCAGCTCTGGCACCTGAAGAAAGGGGAACATCTCCATGACCTCTGTTGGCTTGGCCATTTGCTCAACCCTCTTGTACAACGTGCGCTTCATTCGATTGATTATTACCCCCCACAACAACTATACCAGAATTAGCTTTTTTAAAAATACTATAATTTCTGTCAAATGTACCTTTTGTATACAGCGTGGTGAAGGCTAATGGCAGTCAGATCATCAAGATCATAGAGATCAAGGGAATGATAATCATGCTCTTCCCCAGACTGGGTGATTATCCATTGACCCCCATCATCTTGTACCTCAAAGGCGTGTAGGTGGTAGTTGTACTGAGATGGGATGAGAAGTTTTGAAAACAACAGCCAAATGCCTCTGAAACGCAGTATCTTCTTTATTCTTATGAATATTGGAATGTCCTCGTCAATTACTTCCAAGACTAATATGTTGTTGATGTTATAGGTCACACTGTCAAGGCAAAGCTTCTGGACAACCAAAACATTCTCCTCCAAATCAACATTTTCTGGACCAAATCTCTGTGCAAGGCCAAATCGAATTCTCTGAGACATTGCAATGCCATTCCATCTATGCGCAACTCAACAAAATGTTATGTTATTTTATGTGCACTAGTATGCAAACTTACTTAACATGCAATTGCAAATCCTTGTGCGTTTAAATGCCCTTTTACCTCTCTTGCCTGCACAGTTGAACAGGCAGGCAAGAGAGTTGGTCAATCCACAGACCAGCATTCGCTGAATCATGGCACTGGAGTTGATCCCTCCCACCAAGGTTAGATGGGAGACCTTCACAGAGAGGACAGAAACATTTGTTTAGCATCCTAGACACATAGCATTGGCAGAGACAGGTATTGTTTATTTAGTAACCTATTTATTTATTTATTTATTTTTCATTAAGTTTAATTGACTATTAATGTTGACAGATATCATTTCAACACTGACAACAGACATTGTATACCATGGTAAACATGCAGTCAGTGGCTATGTCTTGTCCGAGTCAGCAAAAGTTACTAAGGAGGGAAGGGACTTGTGGGGACTTTCTCTCTTGGTAAATGGTGACATTTGATCTGTAACAATAACATAATAGCACAAGGCTACGAAACAAACAAAAAAAATTGTTAACAAAGTAAAACA
>JAODXP020007346.1:62500-71496 GCA_027497455.2 Sardinella longiceps | reverse complement strand
AGCACAGCACAGCATTAGATCCAGCGCATTTCCAATGGACCTCAGCTCAGCATTGCTAATGCTCCACAGCACAGCACAGCAAAGCATTAGGAGGTGGTCTGACTGGTTGAGTAGCTCAGGACAAACTATCTGTCTGATAAACTCTAGCATGACTAGACTGTGTAGCAGCTGTGTGTTAAAGGAATATGAAAACTGGTCATTCAGCCTCTTCCCTGAGCTCCACTGCACATATGTGGGTACAAGCATTTTGGTCTCAGTGCAGTGGACTATGCGCTTTCTAGCCAGGCCAAGCCCTCCCGGTGAGTTTTGAAAGTTGATGGCAATCAGATTATGCGCTTTCCTAATCTAGCAACCTAAATTTCATCTGTAGCTTAGCATAGAAGCTGGAATGTAATGTAGCCAGAGAGTTGCTATCTGGCTATTTTACATTCTAGTACCTATGCTAAGCTAAAGTAAAAAAAAAATAATAAAATGTTTTGGGTTGTCTGATTAGGAAAACGTATGCACTAAGACCAAAATGCTTTTAGCCACACACGTAACCCTAGATAAGAGAGTGAATAACCAATTTTCCTAAAAAGGTGTAATATTCCCTTAATGGAGCTGCTGGCTAAATTTATGATTAGAATATTTAGCAGAGGAGAAACTGACCTATAACAAACTGACTGTTTAAATCAAGAGGGCAGTGCAGGGGGGTATCAAGGCCCAGTTAGCTAAAGCGTCTGCATTCCACAAAACCTGGGACCCGACCTGGGTTAGGTTCCGGCCTGGGGTTATTTCCTCTCTCTCTCCCGCTTGTTTCCTGTCTCTCTGCACTGTGCTGGCCTATGAAGCTGAAAAAGCCCAAAAGATATAGGCCTATGTTAAAACGAAAAAAGAGAAAGAGGTATGGCATCTTTTGGCACGTTCTTAGGCAGGATAATGGACACAGACAATAATGCTCCTGTAGCTCCCATAGACACAATGGCCGTGCCTCAAATTAACGCACTTCTATCAGTGTACTGCAATGTAGTCATAGTGTGCACTTGTGACGTTCAGTGTTGCTCCAAACTGGATCAGTGCTTTGTAGGAATGTCAGGGTACTGGGGTGGGGTGGGGTGTGCAAAACTCAAATCTGGCCTGGGGCACCAAAAAGGCTAGTACCGGCCCTGGTGAACGCACTAGGCTGAACCATAGTGTTTGAAGTGCTCAAGTGCACGATTTGAGACACGGCCAAAGCTATTAGCTAGTGTTGCCACCTGTCCCAGATTTCCCTGATTGTCCTGGATTTTCATGGTCTGTCCTGGAATTTTTTTTTTAAAATCCTGAAAAACTGCTGAAAATAAAACAAAATAACAAAGGCCTGCTAAATAGGCCTTTATTAGTAAGTGTGATTTTTACTAATTATTAGAGCTATACAATCACAGCACAGAAGGGTGATTTTTATCTTGGGTTAGATGTGGGAAGGGTGCCGTTGCTTACAAACAAAAAGGTCAAAATTGACAAGATTTTTGTCAGACACAGGTGGCAACCCTACTATTAGCTAATCTTACTGTAGCTCGCATATCACAATGCAAATCTTACACTAACACTAATTCACAGCTTCAGTCAGAATGGCAGATAAACTCCTTTTATTATGGACATTTTGACAGTTTGGTAGTTATCAACAGACTATGTACTATTTCTTCATGGATTATCATTTTGTTAAACTGTTCTAAATTCAGTGTGGTTGAGAAACAATAAAAAATACATGATTAACACCAGTGTTGATGTTCATAAGAAACAGGAGGAGGGAGGAAAGTGTGGGTGGGCTCCTGGCGCCCCTGTTCTATTAGCCTGCTGGTTATACTGTGGCCATCTAAGTAGTCTGTAGTCCTGTCTTATTTATTTTATTTTGTGTTTTATTTTATGCCCTTTTAATATACTTGCCCAGGGACCACAGGTGCGAATTAGCATTGATGCTACAACCTGGCGCATGACATGTTCTCCTGTGTTTCAGGATAAATGTTTATTGTGCACTGCTGCTTTTTTCAAATAAACAGATTTTCCATTCCATTCCATTCCATAACCTTCAATAACCTCCTGGCATCAAAATGACATCTATCTATCTATCTATCTATCTATCTATCTATCTATCTATCTATATCTATTCATGTCTTTCCGATCATTATGTATACGCAGAAGTTGGTCATTGATGTGTTTAAACCTCTAGGTAAAGTAATAGGCTAGAAGTCAAGGCTCAAGAAGTCTTCATAAGCACAACTAAAGTCCCTTTACACACAGACTTGTGTGTCATTGTTAAATGACTTCAGTAACGAATAGTAACCCATGTGATGAGAGAACTGTGTCTCTCTGTGGTGTGTTACTCATGCACGCACACGCACACACACACACACACACACACACATGGATGGTTTTCCTGTTGTTGAGGGAGACCAAGTTAAAGTTCACGCTCACAGGGATGAACCCAATGTTACACCCACTCGTCTCACACGCTGATGAGGGGAAGGGTATTGTCACGTTCTAAAGGTTTTACAGACTTCGTCATCAATCCACCACACAACCTCCTGGTTTTGGAGCTTTCTTTTTACTGTAACATGGAGGATCAGAATATATCTGTTTTCATGATTACCACTCTTGTTCTCTTCACTACCAGTATGGGCTCTATCACAGGCCACTCATCAGTGGGCTTATGTGTTTCTTACTGTAGTCTATCAGGGCTTCTCAACCTTTATTGGGCTGACATGTTTTGAAGGACTCCTCTCAGTCGGAAATAAATGATAGCTAGCCTACTGTACTTTCAGATGCAACAGATGTAAATAGCAATGTGGCAAAATGTGCAGAAGAGGTTTTCTGTAGGTCTACTGAAATAACACCAGTTTATTTTTGTGGCAGACTTTTTCACGGACCCCCTGGCAATGGGCCAAGGACCCCTGGGAGTGAGTCCCCAGACCCCAGTTTGAAAACCAATGGTCTGGGTCATCATGCAACTCATCATAGGCCTTTACAGTATGTGTCCTTAGATTAGGCTATGGGAAAGATAAGAGAGCCTATGCATGGGGTCCTTATATTATATTGATGGTATACAATGATATAATGATAGTAGGTCTATTAAAATATGGTCTATTAAAATATTGGAATGACTTTTACAGTTTGCACATTGTAAGGAAATGTTGTGTGTGTGTTAATGGAACCACATATATAGCTTATTGGCCTTAACCTAGAAAGCCTTTCACAAATGAATTTGAATGAATGAATAAAAACTGAACCTTAAGAATATTTATAGTTTTTATTCCAGTCATTGGTGAGGTATGTTTTTAAATTTTCCATGAACAGATGTCCACAACACAGAATCTCTATGGAATTTCTCTGGGGAAACTTGTCAAAGATAGCCTGGACTTTATTTATTTATTTATTTATTTATTTATTTATTTATAACGAATAAAGCATTAATTTTAAACATTTTATTTTTCACACCAACCATGTCTGTCTTCTGATAGACTATTCAAACTCATTTTCATGTAGTCTAGACCAGTGTTTCTCAAACTTTTTCAGACCGAGGACCACTCAGCCCAAAATTTTTTTTTCAGGGACCACCTGCCCTCGCACCCCCTCGCCAAGTCACATGCTTCTACCCTTTAACCAAGTAATGTATAGAGTAGGCACTTCAAATGTTTTAATAAACAGTAAATTATTGGTTTGTCTCTTATAATCAGTGAACAACTAATGTTTGGCCTTCAAATAATGACACAGGCTAAATTCACATATTTTTATGGTAATCAACTCGCGGACCACTTGAGCTTGCTCGCGGACCACGAGGTGGAAAGTAACTAATTACATTTACTCAAATTACTGTAATTAAGTAGCTTTTTTGAGTAATTCGTAATTTTCTAAGTATTTTTTTGAATAGGTAACTTTACTTTTACTTGAGTATATTTTTAGGCAAGTATTGTACTTTGTACTTCACTACTTTTTTGAAACCTCCCTGATTACTGAGTAAAAAAATCATTGTGAGGAAAAAATATTTGGCTTGAACCGAAAGTTAATACAGACTATTTACTGTAGCGTGAGAGCTGACCCTGCTTCTTGTAAATGTTGACAATAAGCAAACTGTGGAAGTGATTAATTCAAAAGCAAAGGAAATCCTTGGCTGTGGAATGTTGTCAGCCATTATAACCATTGCTTCAGTCCAGGTCAATTTGAGTCTAGCCAGGGTTAGGGTAGCCCCGAATACCATCAATATGTAAAATCTCAAAGCTAGTCGGGCTACCTTATTCTAGTACTCTCAAGATGCCAAAATGAACAACCACTACCCTTTGGTTACTGTAATGTCATTGACCAAACATTCATTCATTCATTCATTCATTCATTCATTCATAACAACGAGTTTGATTGTGGTTGTGAGCAGGTCGTCTATGAATTCTTGGGGTTGCTAAAGCAACCAAGCAACACCCTAGCATTGCTTTTGATTATGATTTTTTAATATATATCAAATAATTGAAAGTAACTAAGTAACTTGTACTTTAAGTAAATTTTAAATGAAGTAATTTCTACTTTTACTTGAGTAGATTTTTTGTTGGTTACTTTTACTTTTACTTGAGTAGAATTTAAGCAAAGTAAAGATACTTTTACTTAGTTACAATTTTTCTGTACTTTTTCCACCTCTGTCGCTGACCACCAGTGGTCCCTGGACCACACTTTGAGAACCACTGGTCTAGACCTATATAGCCTAGGTCCATTTTTTAGATGTTATAGCCTATACTTTTCATCCAAGTAAAACATTTTCTCATACATTTTTTTCTTTATCTATTAAATTAAAAAGCCCAGACAGTGATTAGGCTATCTAAACAGTTTGAAAAACAGCGCGGATGATCAGTAGACTACTCCCTCAGCACTCTGTATGTGGGGCAGTAAGGCAAGCCTATCACTGTGATTCAGCTGGAGCTAGCGATCCCTTTCAAGGAAATGCATCGTCACGTGATAAGCGAGAATGACGTTTAGAAAGCGAATTGCTCAAGTGAGCAGCCTGAGGGATCGGTGGAGTTGTGTTGGCACCAGACTATTTACAACAGAACGACTTAGACTAGCTTTTTGACATTTTCTAGAAATCATGTTGATAGACGGCGCAATTTGGTAGGTTAGATTGTTTCTTCCCTGTTGACGTACAGTCTGCTTGCTTTAGACTTTATTGAGTCTACAAGAGAAGATCTTACCGACGGGCAGACAGAATGAAGGTAAAGTGAAACATAGTGTCCTCTGGACATTTTTTAATGCGTTTACCAGAGTTATTCCCTATATCGTTGGCATTTTTAACCTAGCCTGCGTCTACACTAACTGTTCTATCGACTTGTTATGGTGCTTTACCCTATGTCAACTAGGCTAATGCATTTTAACTTGGAGCCCCATAGGCTACATGTCGTCCTCTCCAGAGATGACAATATATGACTTTTGCCTATAACCACCAGTTGCATAAGTCATCTCGGTCAATCAGGCAATCCTCATTCTAGACTTGAAACTGCACTGTTTGTCATTGTTGTGGGTTGAACCATATTGAATGCTGGTTCTGAGTGTGAGTGAGTGTGTGTGTGTGTGTGTGTGTGTGTGTGTGTGTGTGTGTGTGTGTGTGTTTTGTGTGTGTTGACTGCGAGTCAGGCGGGCTAGTCCCTACTGGACTTTGTGTCGTGTGGTTGAGTATATGACTCACCCTCTACCCGCTTCAGCGCAGCAACAATAGCAGCGGAAAAAAGGCAAATAGCGAATAGCGCTTTTCACTCGAAATGGCTTTTTTCCCCTCCGGTGGTCTGGGTGGTTTGTGTGGGGTGTGAAGGTTACAGGCTTTGGCTATGCCTACTCTCACTTCCTTCATTAATAACACGCTCTCTCTCTCTCTCTCTCTCTCTCTCTCTCTCTCTCTCTCTCTCTCTCTCTCTCTCTCTCTCTCTCCCCAGGTTGCAGATGTGAGGAGAGAGCTGTTCTAGTCTGTACTGTGGGGAGGGGAGATCCCCCTAATGATGGAGGCCCTACTGCGGATGCTGCTGCTGCTGCGGATGCTGCTGCTTGTTGTGTGGATGGTGCCCTGGACCTCTGGTCAGTCTCCTCTCCTCTATTCTTCTCACCTCTCCTCTTCTCACCTCTCTTCTCCTCTTTTTATCTCACCTCACCTCAACCTCACACCTCTCTCTTCTCCTCTCCTCTCCTCCTCCTCTCCTCTCTTTACCCCACCTCACCTCACCTCTCTTCTCCTCTCTCCTCTTCTCTTTTCACCT
The DNA here is from genome assembly GCA_027497455.2 of Sardinella longiceps. Lineage (NCBI taxonomy): Eukaryota > Metazoa > Chordata > Actinopteri > Clupeiformes > Clupeidae > Sardinella > Sardinella longiceps. The sequence continues at coordinate 65,254 of JAODXP020007346.1, read as the reverse complement.
CACCACACCTCTCTTCACCTCTCCTCTCCTCTCCTCTCTTTTTATCTCACATCACCTCACCTCACCTCTCCTCTCCTCTCTTCTCCTCTCTCCTCTTCTCTTTTCACCTCTCCTTTCCTCTCCTCTCTCCTCTTCTCTTTTCACCTCTCCTTTCCTCTCCTCTCTCCTCTCTTCTCCTCTCTCTCTCTTCTCTCTCTCTCTTCTCTTTTCACCTCTCATCTCTTATCCTCTCCTCTCTTTTTATCTCACATCACCTCACCTCACCTCTCTTCTCCTTACCTCACTGTCACACCTCCTCTCATTTCTCCTCTCTTCACCTCCCCTCCCCACTCCTCTTTTCTCTTCTCCCCCTTCCTCTTCTCTCTCCATTTCTCCTCTCTTCACCTCCCCTCCCCACTCCTCTTTTCTCCTCTCCCCTTCCTCTTCTCTCTCCATTTCTTCTTCTCTTCTCTTCACCTCCCCTCCCCACTCCTCTCTTCTCCTCTCCCCCTTCCTCTTCTCTCTCTCCACCTCTCTTCTACTCTCTTCTCTTCTCCTTTCTTTACCTCCTCCTCTCTTCTCTTCTTCTCCTCTTCTCATCTCTTCCTCTCTATTCTTTTTTCCTCTCTCCCTCACATCACCTCCCCCTTTCCTCTAGTCTCCCTCTCTTTTCCTCTCCCCTGTTTTCTTCATCTCATTTCTATACATCTTCTCTCCTTCTCTCTCCTTCTCTCTCTCCGCTCCCTTCTCTCCTCTCTCCCTCCTCTCTCTCTCGCTCCCCTCTTCTCACCTTCTCTCTCCTCTCCTTCTCACTCCGCTCCTCCTCTCCTTCTCCTCCTCTCCCTATCGTTCCTCTCCTCTCTCCTCATCTTGAATTGAACTTCCTCCTCTCGCTCTCCCTATTTTCTGTCCATTCCTCTCCTCCTCTCTCTCTCTGCTCATCATCAGGAGGAGATCATAAATTACTGTCCTTTCTAGGGTTGTTAATGAATAATCGATTATCGATTATTTGTTTGTTAAGGCTTGTTCGAATAAAAATCAAAGCTTAGCGAATAATCGTTTAATTTATTGCGCATTCGAGCAGCTACATCTTCCGGTACGCTATTGCGCAACAACGAGGCGAGTGAAGGAGGTTAGGAGGAGAATAGCAGTGTGGGACCATTTCTCAAGAAACATGGGCCTATAGCTTATAAATTTCAATGCAATTACAGTGACACTGTTACCTACCAACGTCATTTAAAAGGCGGTCTGATACTGGAGAACTGTTCTCATATCAGCTAGTTTGGCAAAAAGTATGTGCGCATTGCCTAGTCGGGATGTTTTCTCCGATGTGAAGGGAAACAGGCATGCTGTTGATAAATTGGTTACTGCTTATTAGGCCTACGTAATTTGAGAAAAAATGTTATTCGTTATTTAATGTAGCCTACTTGGCTACTGAAGGCTATTACAGAGCGCGTCAATTTTTTTTTATAATAATTGTCTCTGCCTCGGAAAGCATGAACTTGTGATCCACTGGAATATGCATACCTGTGTGCGTTGCTCGCCCGCCCTCTCGTCCTGAGTTTGAACAAAACTATGTGAAAGTTCTTCCTATCACCAGCTGTTATCCGTTGGCAATTTTGGTCAGAAAAGTTCCATATTTCGTCGTGCATTCAAAAATGCTCATGATAGCCTATGCTGCATTCAAAACATTGTGACAAATCTAGCCAAGAGCTGGATTCTTATTTCACAATCTGGGACGTCATTAAGTTCTGGATAAAAGTACAGTCGAAAAAAATATTTAACAGCATAAACAAAAGCTACATTAGAGCTCTAATAACTGACGGTCAATTCCTTCACGAAATCCCTAAACATCGCAACCAGGTCTACACGGTTGATGTGGTGCAAGTTCGCACCTTAATGCACACTGATCCTTTCGCTCTCATGCTGCGGAAGGCCAAAATGCTGTATTTCCTTAATAACTTTGGAGAAATAGAAGTCATTTTATGTGCGTTTTTTTGACATTAATTTGCGTGGGGAAGATGGGCGCAAACCCATGTATGTAGACTATGGCTCTGAAAGTGGGCAAATAATCGATTAACTGTTTGTTAACTTTCTGAATAATCGAACATGAAAATTTCTGAAAAGTCCCAACCCTAGTCCTTTCCTCACCTCCCTTCCTTTCTTCTTTCTCTCTTCCTCCCTCAATCCTCTCTCTCGCTCTCTCTCTCTCTCATACACACTCTCTCTCTCTCTTTCTTTCTCTCTCTCTCTCTCTCTCTCATACACACTCTCTCTCTCTCTTTCTCTTTCTCTCTCTCTCTCTCTATCTATCTCATACACTCTCTCTATCTCATACTCTCTCTCTCTCTCCCCCCATATCATAAGTTTACGCTTCTCTTTGTGCTTCTCGTCTTTTCTCACATTCGGAAATGAGACTTATACAGTAGGTAGTAATGAAATTATCTTGATTAGGGATTAGAATGAAAAGAGTTATGATTATTAATGAAATGCTAAATATGATTATGGATTACAATGAAATGAAAACCTTGTGAATATTTGCATTATTTATTTATTTGCTTATTTTTTATTTATTACAGTAAGAGAGACGTTTCGATTAATTTAATTGTTTTCAACCTTGTACTTTTTAGAGTGAGTGTATACAGTATATCTAACCTGTGTGTATTTATGTAACCTGTGTGTGTGTGTGTGTGTGTGTGTGTGGTAGGGGAAGGAGGTGCCATGTCTACCCCTAAAAACATTTTAAATTAACCATGCCCATTCTGACACAGTGTG
>JAODXP020007346.1:52500-57500 GCA_027497455.2 Sardinella longiceps | reverse complement strand
TTTGCACCATTCACACACACACACACACACACACACACACACACACACACACACACACACACACACACAATCATAACCACACTGGATGATGCCCTTTCACCCGTCTTATCTACAGCTTGTTCAGAGTTTAGGCCGACTCAGAATGTTTAAGAGATTACAGACAGACCTCTGAGATCAACACTGGACACATTTCCTAAACTTGTAAAAGTCACATATCATATACACACACACACACACACACACACACACACACACACACACACACACACACACACACACACACACACACACACACACACACACACACACACTAAAGTCTGCTCTCTCTCTCTCTCTTTGTATGTTTAGCGGAGCTTGGTCCCCCTATGGTGCGTATTGAGGGTTGTGGTGATTGTGTAGTGGTCAACAGCAGCCTGCCCGTTGGAGACGGTATCGACCCCGAAGACTTCAAGACCTTCAGAAAGTCACTGAAATACAACATTACATGGAGGAAAGAGAGCGAGGATAAGGTAAACACACAACGAACACACACACACACACACACACACACACACACACACACATACACACACTTTCTCTCTCTCTCTCTCTCCCTCTCTCTCAATTTGTGTGTGTCTAAGTGTTTGTGTGTGTGTGTGTGTGTGCCTGTGCGCCTGTGTGTGTGTCTATGTCTCTTAATATATGTATGTATGTGTGTGTGTGTGTGTGTGTGTGTGTGTGCATGTGTCTGAGTCCCTCAAAGTTCGTTTATTTGTGTCTCTCAATATAAATTTTATATATGCTTTATGCAGAAGACATACATGACTTAAAACATACATTATGTAAATATGAAATCACAGAGAATAAATACAACCGAATTCCAAAAAAGTTGGGACACTTTACAAATTGTGAATAAAAACAGAATGCAGTGATGTGGAAGTTTCAAATTTCAATATTTTACTCAGAATACAACATCGATGACATATCAAATGTTGAAACTGAGGAAATGTATAATTTTAAGGGGAAAATAAGTTGATTTTCAATTTCATGGCATCTACACATCCCAAAATAGTTGGGACAAGGACACATTTACCACTGTGTGGCATCCCCTCTTCCTTTAAAAACGTCTGCAAACGTCTGGGGACTGTGGAGAGAAGTTGTGGAGAGAATGTTGTCCCATTCTTGTCTAATACAGGCTTCTAGTTGCTCAACTGTCTTAGGTCTTCTTTGTCATGTATTCCTATGTATGATGCACCAAAAGTTTTCTATGGGTGAAAGATCTGGACTGCAGACTTGATGGTGCCTTTCCAGATGCGTAGGCTGGCCATGCCACACACAGTCATGCATCTCCCTACCATCAGAGATGCAGCCTTCTGAAATGAGCGCTAACAATAACCAATAACAACTTGGGTTGTCCTTGTCCGGATGGTATGGCTTCCCCGTTTTCTGAAAAGAACTTTGAATTTTGATTCATCTGACCACAGAACAATTTTCCACTTTGTCACAGTCCATTTTAAATTAGCCTTGGCCCAGAGAAAACGCCTGTGCTTCTGGATCATTTTTAGGAATGGCTTCTTTTTTGACCTATACAGTTTTAGCTGGCTATAGCGAATGACACAGTGAATTGTGTTCACTGACAATGTTTTCTGGAAGTAGTCCTAAGGCCAGTTTGTGATATCCATTACATTCGCATTTCTGTATGTGATGCAGTGCCATCTAAGGACCCAATGATCATGGGCATCCAGTATGGTTTTCCGTCCTTGACCCTTATGCACAGAGATTGTTCCAGATTCTCTGAATCTTTGGATGATGATATGCACTGTAGATGATTATACCTTCAAACTCTTTGCAATTTTTATCTGAGAAACTCCTTTGTGATCTCGGACCACTACTTTTTGCCACAGCATTTGGGGAACTGGTGATCCTCTGCCCATCTTGACTTCTGAGAGTCAATGCCACTCTTATAGGCCCTTTTCATACCAAATCATGTTGCCAATTGACCAAATAAGTTGCAAATGGGTCCTCAAGCTGTCCCTTTTCTGAAAATTTGACTTTTCTGGCCTCTTATTACTACCCGTCCCAACTATTTTGGGATGTGTAGCTCTCATAAAATCGAAAATGAGCCAATATTCGGCATAACATTTCAAAAGTTTCACTTTCAACATTTGCCATGTTATCTATACTCTATTGTGAACAACATATAGATTTATGAGATTTGTAAGTCATTGGATTCCATTTTTATTAACAATTCATGCAGTGTCCCAACTTCTTTGGAATTCGGTTGTAGCTACTAAAGGCACTCATACCGGCGTTCCCATAGCCTAGCTTTAGCCTTCCCTTGGTCTACGTCTGGGGTGTCAAACACAAGGCCCGAGGGGCAGGATGTGGCCCTTAACGTCATTTCACAAGCCCTCCCAGCCTGAGGGAAGATATATATATATACACACACACACACACACACACACACATATATATCATAAATGAAAGTGAGGTTCCTCACAAGGAACATGATACTGTATGTGTGTGTGTGTGTGTGTGTGTCTTTCTCACTCAATGTGTGTGTATGTGTGTGTCTACTGTATGTCTCTTAATGTACTGTGTGCGTGTGTGTGTGTGTCTCTTAATGTACTGTATGTACTGTATGTGATTGTGTGTGCGTGTGTGTGTGTGTGTGTGTGTGTGTGTGTGTGTGTGTGTGTCTATGTCTCTTAATGTACTGTGTGTGTGTGTGTGTGTCTATGTCTCTTAATGTACTGTGTGTGTGTGTGTGTGTGTGTGTGTGTGTGTGTGTCTATGTCTCTTAATGTACGTGTGTGTGTGTGTGTGTGTGTGTGTGTGTGTGTGTGTGTGTGTGTGCTATGTCTCTTAATGTACTGTGTGTGTGTGTGTGTGTGTGTGTGTAGGTGATGTACTTGCAGTCTAAGAATCGGAGCTGCAGAATAAGAAACCTGTTGCCAGGACAACGCTACTGCATAAAGGTCAATCCCGTCTCCTCCCAATCTCAACCCAAACACGCTTCTGATTGGCTCTGCACTTTCACAAGCCCCGCCTCCCAGCCCGAGGGTAAGATATACACACATACACACACACACACACACACACACACACACACACACACACACACACACACACATATATACACACTCATGTACACACATATATATACACACATGTACACACACGCACACACACACACACACACACTCACACGAACACATATACTTACATTTACACACATACATACAAACACACACACACACACACACACACACAGATGCACACATATATACACACACACACACACATGCATACACACACATACATATCTATACACACGCACAGAAATATAGATATACGCTCACATACATGCTTGTACACACCGACACTCAAACACACACACTCCTGTCCCTTGGATGGTTGGGGTGTCATTAGTCTATGAGTGTTTGTATGTTTTCTATTCAGTGTATTTCTGTGTGATGTTTGTCTTCATATTGGGCTATAAGGGTCCTGTGCTGTAGAGGACCATCTGTGTGTGTGTGTGTGTGTGTGTGTGTGTGTGTGTGTGTGTGTGTGTGTGTGTGTGTGTGTGTGTGTGTTGTGTGCTTATGTGTGTGTGTAGGGCTGTATCTCATCATGTGGTCTGTTTTAACTGTGTGTGTGTATGTGTGTGTGTGTGAGTGTGTAGGACTGTGTCTGATCGTGATCTATATCTGTATGTGTGTGTGTGTGTGTGTGTGTGTGTGTGTGTGTAGGGCTGTATCTGATTGCATGGTCAGCGGGGACGGTGTGTGTGGGAGTGATGTTGATGGTCGTGTTTGGGCTCCTCTGCTACACTGGCGCCATCTGCAGACAGAAACTACAACTGCCACAGAGCCTGGTGAGACATTCCTCTCTTCTTTCTCCTCTCCTCTCTTCTCTCTACACTCCTCTCTTCTCCTCTCTTCTCTTCTCTTCTCTCCTCCTCTCCTCTCCTCTCTCCTCTCTTCTCTTCTCTTCTCCTCTCTCTCCTCTCTCCTCTCTTCTCTTCTCCTCTCCTCTCTTCTTCTCTCCTCTCTCCTCTCTCTCTTCTCTTCTCCTCTCTTCTCCTCTCCTCTCTTCTCTTCTCCTCTCCTCTCCTCTCCTCTCCTCTCTTCTCTTCTCTTCTCTTCTCTTCTCTTCTCTTCTCTTCTCCTCTCTCTTCTCCTCTTGTCTCCTCTCCTCTCTTCTCTTCTCCTCTACTCTCTTCTCTCCTCCTCTCTTCTCTTCTGTCGTCCTCTCCTCTCTTCTCCTCTCCTCACATGAATTTTACAGCATAGTTAATTAGTTAGTAAGTTAACAGTTATTTTATAGTTTGTTATGGCTAAATGATAAAATGGAAAAAACTTGATGAAATTAAATCATCTTAATGAATGAAACCACTGACTTTCAAATTAAATGTTTTAAATTTCAAATTTATTGATGTTAATAAGCTATTTAATAACCATTTCTAGAAGACGGTTATTAAAAAGTGATACCCTGTTTTCTTACGGCCATCAGCAGTATAGAAGGGACTATAGGGGGACTGAAGGGGCTCGTGACGGCTTCCCCATTTTCTGACATTCATTTGCTTATTTGCGTGATGCAGCAACTGGCGAAACGCGTTGCTCAATAAAAATCACTAAAAAGTATAACAGTGTGTGGTGGCTACTTCTTCTTATGTATCATTTCTAGAAGACGGTTATTATAAAGTGGTACCCTGTTTTCTTACGGCCATCAGCAGTATAGAAGGGACTATAGGGGGACTATAGGAGCTTGTGACATTAACTTGCTTATTTGCGTGTTATGAAACATGAGGCCACTAACAAACTCAAAGCTTACTGTATACAGTATGCATTACAACAGACACGTTGAATTGGTGGCCACGCCATAATGTGGAAGTGATTCAAACATCCCCATTCAGTTTACCCGTAGGCGTTTGGACTGTTTCATCCCCATTCAGTTTACCCATAGGCGTTTGGAAAAGCCTGCTTCAAATAGCCTTTTAAGACTGGTCTCAGTCTACC